>JAADXR010000033.1:0-126907 GCA_023337935.1 Elongisporangium anandrum
AGGATAGCTAGAGTTGCCACGCTGAGGGGGAGTGAAACAGATTCTAGAACAAACCAGATTTGGTATAGTTCTTTCTGTAGATACTTCTAGAACCGGATGTTGAAGGCTTAGACTTTAACATAAGGCTGGCGTGCTACATAAACACGCACAAAACAGAATATCCAGCGTGTGGCTATCTAAGCTATCCTCCCTAAGCACTGAATGAATATATCTCATTCCACAATTTACTCTTTCGGGCTCAAGTCATCCTCTTCACAAATGACCATTTTTAACGATTTTTTTTGTATTTGTCGTGCAGTGTAGTACTTCTATGATACGATCCTTTTCGATGAGTTTTTGAATATGTAAGATTGTCTTGATTGCTCTCGAATTGACTGGATATCTAGCGATTTTGAAGCACGCATTCGATTTCTGATCGGTGTGTGAATAGTCTTGAGCTCACTAAACAATCTTTCACATGGCGCGGTGTTGACTGCAATCGAAAGTATGACCAGCGCTAGCTCAGGTAGCTTGCCTGACTGTTTTTTTACTGTCACACTTCACGCCAATCCAAAAACTTGGTACGGGATTCTCCGTTTCGCTTGGCTTGATGTACGTATACTTTCCTGCGAGCCACCAGCGGACCTCATCACGCAATTTCCCAGTATCTGGCCCAATTAGCCGGCGGTAGTAGTAGATAGCAAAGTGCTGGATGCAACTGATACCAGAAACATTGGTATCTTGAAGTGTTTTCGCCGCCTCAACATATTTAGGGTGTAAGTAAAGCGCAAGCATATACAGCGGTTGCTCACAAATTGCCCAGCGTTTCTCAACACAGGCCACAAGTTTATTACTCAATCGTGTGCTGGTTGCGAAATTCCGGTATATATTGCAAAATGAGGCGACGACGTCAGCCAACGTATTCTCGTTTCGTTGGAGGTCGTAGGAGGCTGCCGAGAGCGGTCGAATTACGCGTTCCACTTCAGCCAAATTCTCCCAGAAGCCTGATTATTTTATGATCTTGACTGACGGCGGAAATCCTGACGTATCGCCAAACTCGCAACACAAAAGATCTAAGGCCGAGCGCGCGCGCAATAATGATGCAAAACAGCCTTGCATAGAATTCCAACTTGTTTCACAAAGTGAAATTAGAGCACGCGACTTTCCATACCTGCGCTTCATGATTCCACGTAGATATAACAGCCATTTAGAAGAAGATGCATTTAGAGCGTTCACAACTGCTGCAGCTTCATAAGCAATTCTTCTGTATGACGTTTTCAATACTTGCTTGACTAAATTGTTGATATCGTGAGCAAAGCAACGCAGGAAAACGACCTTCGGCCAGCGCAGTGCGAGAATTTGCCTTGCTTTAGCGCACTGACCAGCGTCTTCTGTAACAAGAGCTCCAACCACTCAGCCATCGGTGCACGCGTCAATAATAAGTGCTTCAAGGTCTTTGGCAATCGTAATTCCGTCGTGATCAGCGCCGACTGCCGTAAGAGAATTAGTCATCACACAGCCAAAAAGCGAAAGCTGCGAACTGAGCAAATGCTCCTTCGACACATGTTGCCACACATCATACAAAATATTCACACCGCCACAGGACTCGGCGGCTTTTCCTTCAATCCGGTTTTAGCTTGAATTTGGCAGAATTGCGCTTGCTCACGTAGTATGACACCACCAAGACGTTTGCGACAAGGCAACCCGATCACTAATTCCAGACCGAAATAACTCATAGAGTGCAAGCGTCTCATCACTTTCGATATAGGAGTCGGAGAGCCCTTGACGAAGTTGATACGCGGTAAGCAGTCGATGGAATTGGTCAATTTCCTGAGGTTCCCACTCTCGTGGCGTAGAATCAGGTGAACTGATGGGCACTTAAGTCTGAGACTGCAGCAGCGTGGCTTCGTAATGCACGCATTTCGTAAGGTGCGACTTGTAATTCTCGGGCCTTCCAGTGAACTTCTTGACTGCTGCACCAATGCCGTATTTGCATCCAACCTTGTAGTTGTTTGGAGTTTTCTCGAGCCGAACTAAATTATTGCTTTCGTGGACTGGTTGGCGGCCCATAACTCTCCGCACAGCGCACACGTTTTTGCTGAGCGGTGCTGGGCGTTTATCGTTGTGAGGCCCCCAGCGCTTCCTTCCAAGCATTCCCTCCAGGTCCACTTCTGATGAGGATGCTCTTCCATTAGTGCTGTACCGGTTTTCGTACCGGTATACTGTGATTCTCCCGGGATTGTTTCACCTGGAAATTGCCAGACGGAAAAATCGGACTCCCAGTAACAACAAAGGAGAGCATGTATTAATACCATGCCGCTCTAACTACTTTGTCGATGGATCCTTTTCTCTGCTGTATGCATGCTTTTGAGCAACGATGAACGGCAACAGCAGTTCTACGACATTTTTGGGCGAGAAGCTTATGAAGTATTACCTGTTGTGTAAAGTTCATGCTTGATGCGTTTGCTTGCCAATGCCCACGAGTGTATGGGTTATTTCTAATCTCCATGTGCTGCATGCCACGCTATGTTCTGCGTTGTCTATAATCAAATCACCGAGGCTGATAGGCTGCTGGAAGCTGTTCAGTAGTGAGATACAGCGTACGAAGCGCTCGTTCACCGCGGCGCTTCACTTTAACCTCGATGCGCCGACCGATCTCGTACCCCAACGACCCAAGAATGTCTTTTGTGCTGCGGACAGCTTTGTCATCAAAGTCCACGATTACATCGCCAGGAAGAAGGCCTCCTTTGTGGGCAGGGGATCCCGGAACAACTGACTTGACGATAACGCCTTCTTTCACGTCTGGGAACATTCTACAGGCGCAATAATACAGTCAGTATACATGCATTCAACTGAGCAATCAAAGATTACACGTACCGCCCGATTTCCTTGAGCTCGCGCGTGTTGAAATTGATCATTTGCATGCCAATGTAGGCGCGAACGACCTTCTTGTGCTTGAGCAGTTGGTCAATCACTTGCGCGGCTATATCGATCGGAATCGCAAACGAGATACCGACACTGCCGTCCACCTTCATGGTGTTGATGCCAATGACATCTCCGTCCAAGTTCACCAGTGGACCACCCGAGTTGCCAGAGTTGATGGCTGCATCCGTTTGAATGTACTCGCCACCCTTCTGCGGGTAGCCAAGCTCACTACTGTGTCGTGCAACAGCACTAATGATGCCGGCGCTGACACTGTTTTGAAGTGAGAACGGACTCCCGAGGGCACAAACCCACTCGCCAGCACGCAGCTCTGAAGATGAACCAAGAGCAATCGTAGGCCATTCGCGTTTCTCATCCGACTCGATCTGCAGGACTGCGATGTCAGACAGCGGATCAGAGCTGTGGATCACGGCTGGATACTTGCTTCCATCAGCAAAGGTGATCTGTAGACACAAATGCATCACTAAGCAATCAAGAAAGCCTCCGGTATTGCATCGATGATAGACGAGCGAACCTGGATCTTGGAGTAGCGATTGCAACGCGCGACGACATGGGCGTTCGTAACAATCAGTCCGTCACTGGAGATTACAAACCCAGAGCCATTACTGGATGCATAGCCTAACACCCATGCAATATGCCGTTAACACTGAGCTCATATATACGGCGGTACTCAAACGGTTCCTCACCGGAATCAACGGCGACGTTCACGACTGCAGGGAACGCTTTCTCCACTGCATCCGCAATGAAGTTTCTCGTCAGCGCCATCGCCAGAGTGCCTCGATTCACAGCCGCCTCCAGTTTACCATCTTCATCTGCATCACGAAGCACAGCAAGCTCATCAGCATCATCCTCCGTTGCCTCTCCGTTGGCGTTCTTTACTTACGAGTTCGATCGTAGCTCACCACAGCGCACGCAGCAATCCCTGCTCCGACCAGCACCGGCCCGACTGCCAGAGGCCCCGCCGACCCTCTTAGCGTAAGCGCCACGGACTGCCGCGTCTTCGCCTGGCGCAAGAGCCGCTGCGCCGCACGTCGCCCCCACATCAGGCTTCTCGAACTGCTTTGCTTCCAGTTGCACAAGCGCCAGAGTGTTGGTCCCGGTACCCAGAATCGCAAACTAAACCCGGGCGGGTTCACGGGTCGCCGAGCCGCGAAACCCGTCCGTTTGCATTGTCACTTCAACTGCGGAGGGATGGCGCGTCGACTGGACGTGTCGTATCTGCCCATGGTCTGTCTATTGGCGCAGGACTGGAGCCTGAGAGGTCAGGGCTGGATGCAGAAGCTCACACTGTGCTGGTGATAGATGCTACAGCAGCAGCTGCAGGATCTGCTGTACTATGTGCAGGCGCAAGAGCAGCGCATGGCGCTCCCGCGCATCGGCAGGTATAATCGCGATGTTATATGCACAACTGGATGATACTGACTCCATGTGATGATGGTCTAAGTGTACGACTGCAACGAATTGCCATGGGCGGAAGCTATGGCGTGGTGCTGGAGTTGGTACTCTTGAAAGCGAATGTAAGACACAATTGCAATTATAATTGCCGCTGGTGTACTAGATAATGATGCTGTGTTTCTAGCCTGAAGCTATCACAGCGACTGAACAGCAGATTGATATTGCGGTTCGACTATCACCACGATTCCCAATTGAGAGGCCAATGATTGCTTGTGTTGCAGGTGGAGAGGTATGTCTAGAAACTAATCGCCCACTTCACGAATCATGGATTTACGCAACATTCAATGGCGTTCTAGCATCTTCCACCTCATTTGAGACGCAATGAACAGATTGTTGTTCCGTGGATCGAGGGTGGCTGGCCAGAGCAGTACACCATTCCACTCTTCATCAGTGACTTATGCGCATCCATGGACGAGTCTCCGAGTCTGGTTTTCCCAGGAGCTGTGTATCCATTGCAACCAGAGAGATTCAATCAACAGGTCATTCGTCCCTCCGCACCGACGCTCTATCCTGATCACCCTGAAGCAGGTTGGGTTCTCTGCTTTTTTTGCGATGGTTTGCAAAGTTTTATTTGTTTTCTTATCGTAATTTATTCAGCTCAAGTAGATTTTATCATCAAGTGCAAATGGCGCAGCGTTCAGAAAGAGCTGAAGACGAGAAAACCCCAGAAACTCGCTGATTTGTATCAAATCCTGCGCTGTCTTTTTCCCACGATCACAGATGCGAATGTAAACATCACTGAGTTTCATAGGTTAGTTCACGATGTCTCTCTCTGTTCAAATCGTTGCTCTATTATAATCAGTTCTCTATGGCACAGCTCCAAGAATGGAGTGTTTATTAGAAACGATGAGGTAAGTTCAAGCTGATCTACTTGCAAAAAGATTGTCACCTCTCATTTTTTCACTGTATAGGATGTGTACCGACTTAGCTCGAGTGGTCTGTCTTCGATATTCCTGCTTGTTCAAGGTAGCTCCAAGCAATTTATGATTGCTAGTGCCAACTGTACTAATTGCTGTTGGGATTCTACCAAAAGATAAACAACCAGAGCCAAACAACGTAAGCGTCGACCTACTTGGTTTAAATGCCCCTGAGAAGAAAGCTTCTGCTCCAGCAGTTTCAGCAGCAAATTCGACACAGCCTTCTGACTCATTCAAGAATATTTTTGCGGCTGGAAGTAGCATTCGGCAACTCCTGTGGTCGGTTCGTACTAGCGTTTGTTGCCTCAATTTATCGTGGAAATTTTGCCTCATCATTTGTATCTGATGCATAGGATTTTAAAGTTGTGAAATCTGTTGGAATTGGCTCCAGGTATTCCTTATATTGTTGTTTCTTATCCGAAATGGACCCGACTAACGTGGCATCGCTCTAGCTGTTGTGTCTATCTAGCGAATTGGCGAGGGGCAGACATAGCAGTGAAGACGTGAGTCAGCGTTGTGTTTATAGCTTAATTGCTTCCAGAGAGCTTAATGTTTGACTTTCTTAGGTTTACAGGATCAGATCGAATGGCTGTCGAGCGAGAATTCGCTAACGAAGTGACCATGATGGCAACATTGGGGTCTCATCCATCTCTTGTGCTCTTTCTTGGAGTTTGCGCGAAGCCTTTAAGCATTCTCTTCGAGTACCTTCCGTTCTCTCTGTTGTGAGTATGACTCCTCTATCTATGATTCCCTGGGCGAAATTCACTGCTTTCTACTTTGCACTCTATAGCGAGCTAATCAACGGAGTCGAAGACCCGAAGAGACAAATTCCTCCGTTTCCTACTTCCTGGACAAAGCGCGTATCAATGATGGTACGCTCGCTTCACGCACGAAGCCAAATGCTTCCCAAATAAATAACTCAATTTGTTGTAGCTGGATATTGCCAAGGGATTGCAGTTTTTGCACTCGTTTAATATTGTTCATCGGTGGGATGGTGCTTCGTTTGATTCCTGCTCTGCATATTTATGATCTCTGGCTAACTGCTTGATGATGCCGCAGTGACTTGAAGTCCTTGTGCGTTCAATCAGGTTTTCTTCGCAACATAGACTTCGACTACTAACTTGATACACTGTATTAACTGTCTGTAGAAATCTGCTGGTGACTGCCGAAGGAAGAGTCAAGCTAGCAGGTACAATATCAAACTGAATACTTCCGTGGGCTTTCGTTGTTGATGGAGATGCTGGGCAGATTTTGGGATTTCTCGAATTGCGAAACAATCAGATAAGATGATGACAGGATGTGTCGGCACGTTCCAGTGGATGGCTCCGTAAGTTCTGACGTCGAGATACTAAAACCCACTGGCATAAACTATCTTCTTTCTCGTGTTGATTTAGTGAAGTGATCGTGAGTGAGAACTACTCTATTTCTGCGGATATTTACAGTCTTGGCATCATCATGTGGGAAATTTGCGAACGTGCGCCACCGTTTGCGACTGTACCTCCTGGACTGGTGCCGATCACGGTTGTCCAGGAGAAAAAGCGCCCAATTCTTTCGGCATCGACTCCGCAGGTAGATATCTTATCGCTTGGTGGATATTAGCATTCGATGTCTACTCATCCATGACTCCACCCTACAGGCTCTTCAACAGCTTATCCAAAGGTGCTGGCAAGAACAACCGGATAGACGACCTAGAGCTGCTGAGGTGGCATCAACACTCCAAGCTTTTTTCCCGAAGCCTCAGTAGTGGTTTGTTTGATCTAAATACATCACACTTTACCAGAGAAATCTCGTGGTCACAGGTTCTAGGTCAGATCCTGTCCGATTGCCTGTGGCCCACAGCTCCTCCATTCTCAGGGAATGCCCGTCTCTAGATTCAACCACTTGAAAAATATGGCGAAATGCTGTAAACTCACCCCTGCTGCGACGGCAAGTGGCTCGGCCGATCTACGCATTCACCGCTGTGAAGATCATGTGCGGGAGGCTTTCCCGAGTGGGAAATCTCTCTCATGTCAACGACACGATCAATGAGTTTTTGGACCAGGTAATTGTCAGGAATTGAACGCTCGAGAGCGCTACTGGGCATGGATTGGTGCGCTTGCTGGATATTTTGGCTGCTCAAGAGTGGGTTGGTGTTTTTCAGTCCTTTCGCGAGCAGCGATTTGATCACAATGTTACTTCTGCTGCTTCCGAGGGACACCCGCCCGTGTTCGATTGGAGGATGGTCAAGTATTTGCCCGAAAGAGCGGGCACCGTGTACTCGAGACTATTCACAGTTGCATGCAAGCACCAACAGGTCAATATATTGCAATGGCTGCACAAGACAGGAGAAATTGATTTTTCCAGCGAAAAGGTTAACGTGACTTGCGAGTCGCTGGATCTTGCGCGTTGGCTGCACGAACACACGACCGGGATCGCTTTGAGGCTCTCAGTATCTCATTGTGCCAGTGATTCTGGCAACATCGACTTTATAAAGTGGGTTCATTCGCATGGAGATCGCGATTTGTACACGGTTACGGGAATCACGCGAGCAATGGGTGAATGTGCGATGCTTGGACGTTTGGACGATTTACTGTGGCTTCATGAGAATCGACCAGAACGCTGTTCTCGCTTTGTGCTGAGCAAGGTTGTAGCCTCTGGGCATTTACATGTCGTCAAATGGCTTTGCGAGAACTATGCAAGTGGTGATTTGAATGATCCGGTCTGTGGTTGCGCTAATTTGGAGATAGCCATGTGGTTTTTGAGCGAGTACAATTGGAAACGAGAGAAAGCACGTATAACATGGATCCGAAACTCGATCGAGACTGCAGCCGGAATTCACGCAGTGTTGAATATCTCTAATCAATTCGACCGGAACCAAACGCACGCATGGCGTTAAGCGTTGCAGCAGGTTGTGGGGACTTGGAAATGATCAAGTTGCTTGATAAATACGAAGCCAGCACAACCAAAAAGGCGATGCTAAACGCCATTGCAAATGGACACTTGGAGGTTGTCAAATGGCTGTATGCCAACAGAATCAAAGAATGTCCGCCCGAAAGTCTGGAACTCGCTGCGCGAGAATGGACATTTGGATGTTGTGAAATGGCTGCATTCAGGGAACCCGAAAATTTAATACTAGCCATATTATAATACACATAAGCAGCAAAATGAATTACTAAATTAATTAAATGAATTACACGACAAATTGCTTCGACTGTAATGTTCGACTCTGTTCTAGAATCAGCACTCTCACTCTCACGATGCACTGTTCTACTGCTTAAAGAAGCCATGGCATCACCATGGAGGCACTTGGAAAGTTCTAGAAGTAGTTAGAGCAGATCTTTTTTTTTTGCATGTGCATGTTCATTCTTTATTTTGTTCAATAAAGCACCGTGCTTTTCATCGACCAAGTACATGTCCCTCAGTTGTAGCTGAGAAACACCACCATCTGCAGCATTTTGACATTCATGCGCTGTCTGAGACCCGAAAATACGAGCTTGGCCTGGGGGAAGAATAGCTCACACTTGTTCGACGTTCAACTCACTGTTGTGATCTTCTGCAATTCTTTTTACAAATAAAAAAGTAAATTGCAGTCTCGGAATTAATTATTCAATTAAAAAATTACAATATATTTTATACGTTATTATTTTTTCGGGATCCCTGGCTGCATTCCAATGGGGAGTGGTGTAGTTAAAGCCGCGGAGCTGGCTGCAGGAAATGGCCACCTTGCAGTAGTTGAGTGGCTGCATAGAATCCAATCTTTCCCATGCGTCTAATGCGCTGGAAAAGGCAGCAGCAGGCGGCCACCTTGCTGTTCTACAACTCCTGGTGTCTCTCTCCTCGATGATAGCCCATTGATTGTGAAGGCGGCCGCCAATGGCCACTTGGAACTCGTGCAATGGCTTTATAAAACAAGTAGAGGGCGTCTAGGGTTTTTGGGTCGTCAGGGATTTCCCTACGACGCGATTCAAGCTGCTGCAGCCAATGGACACCTCGAGATCGTGAAGTTTCTGGTATCACAAGGCAATTGGCCAAGAATAAGATGTATGTTCCAAAAAGTCGAGAAGTTGGGAGTTGAATACGGCCAATTTCATGTGCTCGAACGGATTCTAAAGCACGACCAATTGAAGCCTGCTACGTATAGCAACGTTTATTAACATTTGGATAAATACCAAAGTCTCGTTGTTATCTTCAGGACTTGCGTTTTCTAGAATACCCTTCATAGTAAAAAAGGAAATAGTGCATTCACGACGAGCAGTCATTTCGTTTCGGAATTGGAGTGTTCCTAAGGAGATGACTATGCTGCACATGCATTGGCACACTTACTGGGCGTTTAGAGATCACTGAATGTGTTTGCCGAGAAACACGTAACAAATAAATCCGCATTAAATTCACTCAAGCTGATCTATCTGAAGCATTGGATCCCTTCGATATACTGCTTCAGCTGCATACGGAAGAGCTGACTCGTGATCGGCTTGGCGCTCTTGATGTCGCTCAGCGGGTTATTGACCACGTACTCGACGTAAATGTGCGAGTAGATGTGCTTGAGTACGGCGCTGAGATCGCCGGCGTGGTTGTCAGTCATGAGCACGAAGCGCAGTCCACTGGGCGACTCGTACTGATGACACGTGTACGAGTTCGTCTGGAACCGCTGCAGACCTTCGCGTGGGGCGTTCATGGCCGCATCCGAAGCGCCCGCAAGGTCGCCATTGGCCACCCCACCGCCTGGCAGCGTCGCTCCAGAGCTGGTCGGCGCGATCTTGATCACGAACTCCTTGAGCGAGAAGAGCAGACCGAAGAGCAGGCGCTTCTCCTCCTCCGGGTCCGAGTACGTCATAGCCTTGCTGGTGCCGGCGTTCCACTTCTCCTGGTACAGACACGACCCGTTACGCGTGTAGATGTAGAACGAGTAGATCATGCTGCTGCTGGTCTGGTCTGATGAGCTCCTCAATGACCAGGAGGGGTCCGCTGCTCCGCTCGTCCACTCTCTGTTGCCACAACCCTTGTTGCACCATAGTGGAGATCAGAGTGGATGCGAGTCACATGCAAGCGTACACCTAGCCTCTTCCGTCCGTCCACCACCACAAGACTTTTTCCCCCATCTGAGTCACTCGGTGGACGGCATACACAACTCAAAGGACCATCATGGCGCAATTGGGAGTGCGCGTCTCGCTGGCGCCCGAAGGCGATGCGCAGGCTCTGACGCTGACGCTACAGCAGATCGCCAGTCAACATGATCAGCAGCACTCAGAGGAGGAGAGTCTGCAGCTGCAGCCAGCGGAGCTGACGAGCGAGTGGACCGTCTCGGGCGTGCGCGACAGCCAGCACCAGCTCGCGCTGGCGTGCCAGCTGCAATGGACAACAACAGAGAGCCATCCTAGCGTGCAAGTAAGAGGAGCTTCGTGTTTAGTGTGGATGGATGCTGATACTCATGATTTGGCTTTGATTGAGCAGCTCAATTCAACAGATTCGACCAGCTGGACCCCGCTGCATGAGGTCTTGGGCTGCGAACGACACACATTAGAAGCGACCGAGCACACAGTGCGTGCGATCACAGGAAGCGCATTGGAGGCGCAGTTGTCAGACGAGACCGTGCAGCTGGTGGACTGCCGAGAGACCAGCGCGTTCCTGGGCGTGGATCCGCAAGCACAGGTCGCTGGCCATTTCGAACGCGCCGTGAGCGCTCCGTTTACGTCGCTGTTCACGAGCGGCGGAGGCTTCCTCCTCGCGAGTGACGAGCTGCTCGAGATCTTCACGAGTGCAGGAATCGATTTCGAAGGCGGCGGATCCGTCGTGGTCGTAGGATCGAGCGCCAGTGAAGCAGCAGCGACTGCCACAGCCTTGCTGCTCGCTGGCCATTCATCGGTCTCGTTCTGCACTGAAACGCTCACGGACGCGTTTGTGGAGTCGCTGCCAGCCTCGTGCCGAAAGAGCATCTTCCCGCAGGACGAGCTGCTGTACGTGAACGATGCGGGCGCTTTCGATCTGTCGCCGCTGGACGCTGCGCTTGAAAAGGACGACGCTGCGATCAAGGCCATGGACAAGGAGTACGCCGAGTACATTGAGCACAAGAACACGGAATCCAAGGCCAGCAAGGAAGAGGCCGAGGCCAAAGAGAAAGATGCAGATATCGTGTGGCTCCACGACGGTCATCGGTTCTTTGACATGCCTCAACCGGTGACCAGAACCGAGTTTCTGGACGTATCGCGCTCGATCTTCCGCCTCGTGTCGTTCGTGCTTGCGCCGTTCGGCTTCCCCAAGGCGCTGCACGAGCGATTGACGCTGAGTGAGCTCAAGGCGCGTTGCGGGTCGCTCTTCCAGGACGTGATCGAAGTGTGCTCGGATCTGGTGTACGCGCACAAGGACCTGACCGAGGGCGCCATGGCCATGAGTGTGCACAAGTGGGTCGAAGACAAGCGCGATGCCGACTGCAAAGACAGCGTCAAGTCGCTCAACGATCTGTGGGACATGTTGTACGAGCCTCCGGCCATCGTTGAAGTGCCTGATGTAGACCAAGAGCACGTCGTAAAGATCGCGACGGAGCTGGGCAAGCGACTTCATGAGCAGGTGCACAAGCGCGCTGCCTGGGCGTTCGATGAAGACGAGACGCCGGAACAGGAGAGTACTGGACGTGCTGGATGGGGCTACATGTACCCTGGCGTCGTGTATGCGCTGGGCTTTTTGCCGCAGGCTGCAAAGTCCAAGGCCTACAAGAAGAAGCTGAGCACTCTGCAGGTGAAAACGTTCATCCAGGCAGCAGCAGAAGCCATTTGGGACGTGGTCGGCGAGCGCGAAACCTTCAGCCAAATCGAGTTCCAGGCGCTTTGCGACGCGCTCTGCAGCGCCGAGACGTTGTCAGCGATCGAATACAACAGCGAGGACGGGCTGTACATCCTCAACCACTTCCTCACGCAGCTGAGTGCGTCTGCAGACGACGCCTTGGCCGACAAACTCGTGTCTGTGCGCGCCGCTGTTGAAGACGGCAACCGCAAGCTTCGCTCTGGTCGGGGGCACGTCGCGCTCGCGTCCTTCGCCAAGGCCTTTGACTGCCTCCCGGTCTTCCACAAGGAGCTCGATGGCGTGCTCGTAGGCCGCACCAAGAGCTTCATTGAGCTGGGAGACCTTGCGCGAGCCCGAGTGGATGCGCAGATCGCGTTGCAGCTGAATCCGTACAGCGCCGGCGCGTACACGTGTTTGGGCAGCGTGGACGAGAAGCTCTCGAACTCTGAAGACGCCATGCAGCACTACGTGACGGCCTTCATTCTCGACGGCTCTCGCTCAACCGAGTACGCCGAGTCGATCGACCGCGTGTCTCGAGCAGTGGGGCGACAGATCGCCAAAGACATCTTCAACGCCATGGTGCGCGTACACGAGCTGCCGTCCAACTGGCTGGTCGAGAGCTACTTTGACTCGTTCGAGCACGACGCAGACCAGCCCGTGCGGCTGCCTCTTGACATCGCCAAGAGCGTCGTTGTACCTCGAGAAGAGCTGGAGGCCGAACGACTGCTGCATCGCGGCATTTTCTACAAGCAGACTCGGAATTACGTCGAAGCACAGGCCGATTTCGCGCGCGTGGTCACCATGGAGCTCGCAGACGATGCACAACGCGCTCTGGCGCTAAACCTGCACGCGTCGTTCCTGTACGTGGCAGGCGACGTGAACGCCGCAGTCGAGAGCATCTCGCAGAGTCTGGAGCTGGATCCGTCGTGCGTGAACTCGCTGGTGAAGAAGGGCAGCTTCCTCTCAGAACTGGGCGATCCGGAGGAAGCCATGACCTGCTTCCAGCAGGCCGTGGAGCTGGACACGAATAATGCCGACGTGCATCTTCACATGGGCCAGATGGAGCTGCTGGACGGCAACTACTACCGCGCTGTGCAGTGTCTGCGTCGCGCCATGACGCGGTCCGAGTCGCTGCCCGTGACCCACGTCTCGTATGGCATGGCGCTGTACAAGAGTGGCTCGATCTACCAGTCCAACGACGTGTTCGCTGAGGCCGGCAAGACGTTTCCCGAGTCGCCCGAGGTGCATTTGTTCTACGGCGACGTGCTGGCCGACCAGGGCAACTACGCCGAGGCCATGCGCCACTTCCTGCAGGCCTTCGAGCTCTCGCCGCTGTGTCCGCTGCCATTCCTGAACGCCGGCCGCGTGTACGTGGGCACGAACGACCCGATGCGCGCCATTGCACACTTCCACCAGGCGCTGGAGATCGACCCGCGCTGCAGCTCGGCGCATCTGGACATCGCGCAGGTGCTGTTCGCGCAGGGCCGGACGCAGGAGGCCATGGTCCACTTCGACAAGGCCTCCACGTGCTGCCGGTTCCTGCCGGAGGTCGAGGAGGTCTGCGCCTGCCGCTCCATGGCGCAAATGCAGCTTAAGGTGACGGAGATCCTGGGCGTCGACCTGCGCCATGTCATGCGGACCAAGTAAGACGGTCTGCAAAATGACATACCCTTTCAATGCCGATTCGGCTGATCGGGCCCAGTGTTGAGTGTAATCCCCTAGCTAGAGTCTCTACAATTTAATATCTCGCTTCAAGTTGCGCACTTTTGATCCGAAGCCCAAAGAAGAGAAGAGATGGCCAAGCAGAAGGGCCATCCGGCCTTCACGTACGCTGTGCTCGTGAGCTTCGTCGGCGGCGCGGGCTATCTGCTCAAGGGCCATCTGCCGTCCATGGTGGGCGGCATCGGACTGGGCGTGAGCTTCCTGGGCGCCGGCATGCTCGTGCTCTCGGACGTGATCTCGAACCACCACTTTGAGCACGGCACCTGCTCCGCCATGTCGGGACTCATCACGGGCGTCATGGGCCAGCGCGCTGTGGCCACGGGTCTGCGCACGCCTGCGGCCATCGCGGGCCTCGGCGCGCTCTCGGCCGGGTACCATGCGCAGCAAATGTTCACCAAGCCACGCAGTCGAATCAGCCGCCACTAAGTTCAGTACACACAAATCCGTAATCTAGGACAGTATGGTAATCAGCCAAGTGATTTTGTCCTATCAGCGCCGTGATTATTACTTTGACGTCAGCAATGTCGTCAATGTCAGAAATTATGCACAACCCGATCCGTTTGACGTCAGTCACGCATTTGCACCAAAGACACGAAGAGCTACGAACATGTCCGGCCACCACCCGACGTACACCATGGGCGCGCTGCTGGCCGCGGGCGGCATCTTCGGCTATGCCAAGACCAAGAGCATGCCCTCGCTCATCGCGGGCGTGACGCTCGGCGCCGGCTTTGGCGTCGCCGGCTACATGCTGCAGAGCGGTCAGATGACGCAGGGCCACGGCACGGCGCTACTCTTCTCCACCATCACCATGTCGGCCATGGGCGTGCGCGCCATCCGCTCGCGCAAGACGCTGCCTATCGCTGTCTCCTCGCTCGGCGCGCTGTCGACTGCGTACCACGCACAGCGCTTCTCCCAGTGGATCGGCCAGGAATAGACAGGCAAGTGAGTTTGATGAGCGTTAATGAGCACGTAACAACACGCTGTGGAATCGGATGTCGCTGTATATTCGTGCTGTATGTGTATTGTGAGAGCTCTAGGACGTCGTGGGCTGCACTGACGACACACAGGCCGCTAGCATGTCTTCAAACATGACGCCGGGCATGTTCTTGGTCAGATAGATCACTTCTTCGACGCTAGCTTCGCTTTCCTCGCCTGGAAGACCATGTACAACACCAGAGGAGAACGAGATCTCCACGCGGAAGCGGTCTTCGCTTTCTTCCTCCAGCGACGGCGTCTCGAACACGCGGATCACGACGTGCGCCAAGTAGTTGAGTTCCGCCACACAGTCCAATGCTCGATTGCCACTCTCTGAGATCATCTTCGACTCGCTGAAGACGTACTTGAGCTGCGGCATCATCTCGCTCACGCTGATGCCCATACGCTTAAGGATCTCGTTGCTGTACTTCTCCTCCTCGAGCGAGATGCCGTACTCGTCGTCTTCGCGTCCCTGCTGATGACGAGCTCGCCACGAGGGGCACTGGAACCGCAGGACGTTCAGCAGCGTCAGCATGTGGCTCTCGCTAGTGAAGTACAACCGCGTGCGCACTTGCGTCGCAGGGCTCTTGATGCGCAGTTCTTTTGCATACGAAGGATCCAATCGATAACCGTGGTGCTCAACGTTCTGGTCCAGGACATCGTTGCTATCCTCACTCGAGACCGCGATAGATCCGTAGAGGCTGTTACCAGCCTGTGCTTGGTCGCCATTAGACGCAGCCATTGCTGCCACAATATCAGCGCGGATCTTGGCGCAAAGCGCCTGCGTAACCTTGATACCAATGGACTGCTTTTCTTCCAGCTCCATGCCGTACTCTTGTGGCACGTAGCAACGTGCAAAGAGCTCAGCCAGCTGATAAAGCTCGTGCCCGTGCTTGAAGCCAAGGTGTGAGTTGTGGAGCAGATCGTATTTGATACAGTCATGCACATCGGGAATCTTGCTGAGATCGTATTTGCCCGTCTTCACAGAGTAGAAATCCCGGAAAATCTTTTCCCAGCGCTCACTCATGAGTGAAAGCGTCTCGCCCATATACAACGACGTCTTCTCGTCTTGATCTGCAGACCCAAGAATCATCACAAGTAAGGGAGTGCTCCTTTGCTGAGTTATGTACAACAGCAGAGTACTCACGTTTGTCGAGCGCAAACTCAACCACTTCGCTCTTCATTTTGCGAATCAGCTCGTGTAGACGATTCAGCGCCTCCAGAGGATTTTTAATCGACTTGAGTGCGTTCAGGATCGATGTCGTTTGCATTGGAGCGACTGCAGCGGCGAAATCTTCCATGGACGAATACTCGCGTTGGAAAAGAGCGTTCAGCTTCTCCTTGGTACGTTGGATATCTTCATTAGCATCGGCCTGACCAGAGTGGTCGAGCATTTTGTTCGCATCTAGCAGCAGCATCATTCGCAGTCAGTGACCGTAACCAACCAATTACACTAGACGAGATACAAAAACGATACCTTTGCCTAGCGTGGTCACAAGACTCACAAGGATCGGAGTCAAATCACCCTCAAGTTCCAAAAACCCTTTTGCAAATGCTGCAGCGGTCATCTGCACTCGCCCTTCGTCCGAGGTAAAGATTTTGAGATCATGACGGAAGGTCGAGTGCAAACGCAACAAACCTCCTTCTTCGACCGGATACAGTTTGTTTCGGAACGCCTTGCCGAGCTCTTCGCCTTGGCGCTTGCCAGTGTCCGTCAGGTCACCTCCCCACTTCAAAATCATCAAAATTGCTACTTTGTCAGAGGACGATGACTGACGACGGGGCTTGAACTGCACTTTGCGATTGATGCCAGCAAACTTCCAGCGCTCCAACACTCGCTTCATCTGCAGCAGTTTCTCAAAGCTATCACCGCCGTCGACTTCCCAAACGGCTTCTTTCAGACCGACACCAGGCGCATAGGACTTGATTAAACTGCGTACAAGTCCGAGCAATTCTTGAAGATCCGCCACGGATTTTACTTTCAATTCGTCCGATTTTGACTCTGAACTGTGTCGCTTTGCATAGAAATCGATGAGCTCTTTTTCCCAGACGACAGTCTTCAGCTTCTGCTTGGGCGTTCGGTCACCATGGCGCACGACAGCGATGACACAACGAAGCTCTTCTTTCTTGTCGTCGTCAATGCCAAATCCACTGCTCATAGCGCTGCTGACACTAGACTCAGATGCATCAGAGCCCGAACTTGCACGCGCAATCTCCTTGAATTCCGGTGCCGTTACACTCGATTCCGTAGCGTATTGAGGGCACATCTGCGCGGTCGGACTCGTGCAGGAACTCGATCTACGCTGGCGGAAATAGCGCGATCGCAGCGCCGAGACCAAGTAATTATGCAGAATGAGTCCTGTGTCGTCATAATACTTCTTCGAGTTTTTCACGAAGCTCCAGCCATTGACGTCGCACACGTACGAGTTGCCACGCACTCGCAAGAGATCAAAGCCACACACAGTCTGATGGAATGCCAAGCAGACTTTGCGCGCGATCTCCTTCTCAGCCGAATTCAAGATCACTGGGTAGCGCACTTCCTTGCCCGCCGAGTCTCGCAACACTCGGCCATCAAGCACAGGCGACTTGCGAGCCTCCGCATGGCCGTAACTAGAGCCGACCGTGTACACCTTGACGTCTGTGCCCTGCGTGTTGAGGAACTCTTCATAGATATACGACCCATCACGTCGCACTTTGTTCACGTCCGGATAGAATTCGCTCGAGCGGTCTCCGACCTTGCGGAACAAGCGCTTGCTTCCACCGCCAGCGCTCATCGGGTAGTAGATGTACACGTTGTGGTCTTCCGCATCGGCCGGCTTCTCCACGAACGGCTTGTTGATGCGCACGCCATTCACGACCACGTAATTGTCGTTCTCTTCGATCTCGTCTTCTCGGTCCGGCAGATCGCGGTTCACGATCGCATGGCGCGGCACGGGGATGCCGTGCCTCGTCAGCAGCGCGTACACCTTGCGGCGGTCGAACAGGACGTGCTGCAGATGCAGGTCGTTCACGAGGATCGGGTGCACGAGCTTCACGTACTGCTCGGCCTTTTGCAGCGGGAACCCGGTCGAGTAAAAGCTGATGAGCGCGTCGCACACGGGCCAGTCCTCCACGGGCTTGTGCAGGATCGTGTTGTCCTCGAACAGGTACACGTCGAACTGCTTCTTGTTGGCCAGGCGGCGCAGGATCTCCTGCATGGGCTTGCTGCGCGTCTTCTTCTCCATGGCGCACACGCCAACCACGTACCTGCGCACGGCGGCGGCGGCCGGTGACGTGGGCAGCGAGCCTGGCGACGGCAGGGAGTCCTCGGTCCGCACGCCCAGCATCGTCCGTCCACTGGTCCCGCACTTGAGCCTTGGGAACCCAACGAATGAATGCGCGAGAAACGACGGAGCGTCTCGGCGGCCAATCACAACTTCAAACTCCACTTCTGGCCAATCAGAGCGCGGCTCCCCGTCTGGCTTGATATTCATAGACAGAGGTCCGCCCTTCGATATATTTAGCCCGGCATTGTGTTCAGCCCCAAAGGGCATGGCGGTGTCACATGGAGAGGAGGACAGATGGGGGATGGCCGCCTCTGCTTGGAGATTCACGAACATGTGCACGTGGCAGAGAGCGTGGGTATGTGGAGATTCGACCGAGATTCGCCTTATTACGTCAGCTTCAATTTCATTCGAGACGCCGCTGGGAATGCAAAGCAGTACTGCGATCCCTGTCAAAGTGCATACTTTTAGATCCAGCGCGTGATTACACCACCAAAGGGCGTAGGAATCCAGTGGAGATGGATCCGTTCGCCGCCGCGTGGGGAAGAGTCAGCAGGAGAGATGAGGAGGAGGCCACGCTGAGTGAGCAGCAGTGGTACAGTATGCGACTCTGTCTCTGAGTCTGTCTCTGGGTCTCACGTGTTGAGGCTGCAGGCGGGGCTTCCTGCAGACGCTGGAGGACGCGGAGCTGCTCACAGAAGCCACAGCCCAGCGGTTCACATCCCGCGTGCGTGCGTTTGACAATGACATGGAGAAGGAAATGGTTGGCTGAGACGCATGCTGTGCTCTATAGTATCACGGGAGGCGGACGCTGTCTGGGTTCCAGCAACAGCTGCAGCAATGGACACGAACGCCTCATACTCAAGGGATTGACGCCGCTCTTAAAGCCTTGGATGAACAGGTACAATAGCAGCATCTTCTTCTCTTCTCCATGTATCAACGTATGACGCTCATTGTCTTGTACATTGACATCTAGACCCAGTTCCTCAGTCGTGTATTGGAGAAGCAGCAGACGCCAGCTCCTGCAGCGTTGGGCAACATCATCAGTCACGAGGACACGATGCGCAATGAGCTGCATGGCCTTGAGTGCGAAGCCATGGGTCTGCTGGCCGAGCGATGGCGCTGGTACGATCTCGTGGGACCGCATGACTCAGCTTCTGTAGCAGCAGACGCATCAGCAGCCAATGCCTGGCGCACGCAAATCGAGAACGGCCACTTCCTGCGGAAGTACAAGCCCATTGGACGCAAACTCAACGTACAACTGCATGCCTTTGACGCGTCGACCCACGATCTGTTACTGGAGACGTTCTCACCTCAACTCCAAAGACTAAGCCAAGTTCAATTGACGCTGGGCAGTGTGCACCGAAAGCCATCGCACCAAGAAGAAGAAGAGCAAGATAGAGGACTCGTTGTCACGCTGCGATTCAATCGACAGAGCTGTGTCAGCGAAGGCGAGGTCGCGTGGATGGATAATCTGATATCCGCACACAATCAGTTGGTGCTATCGCCGTATTTCCAGCAGTATCTGGGCAGTGACAAGGTGAAAACCAGCGCTACCGCAAGGGAAGAATGGCAATCGGTCTTCTACTTTGAGCTCCTGGAGGTAAGAACGCGAGTAATACATTGTCAACTCAAACTAAACTGCGTTTGTCGAGGTTTAGGCTTCTAGCTTGAAGGAGACGATTGAGATCGAGGGTCCAATGACTGAGGGTTCTGCACTTTTCAGGTGTGCTCTGGTGCTTCTACCTGCGTTTGCATATCCACTCACAATTCTGCTCTAGGTTCTACGCTCGAGAACTCTTGCTGGGTCTCATCGATCTGCTGGAACAATCGACGCACCAGCTATTGAAGGTTCGTGCTGCCTCGGTTCATTCAACTGACGATCTAAACGAACGCTTGTCTTTAGCGCATCAGTCTGGACAATGTGATGATCTCAAACGCTGGACGAAGACTCTTTCTAGGGAAACTAGAATTCGGAGACGTCATCGACTCGTTTCACACGTAAGAAATGATTATTCCTTTGCAAAATGCCATCTCACAAACAAAACTGATCATTTTCCTAGTGACGTCCGGCGGGCTCAGCAAGAAAAAGAGGCAGTACTGCTGGAAGATTTGGCGCTCATGCTGTTCGCGATGCTCTATCGAGTGACGCTGCCAGATAATATTGTCGAGTTTCGATCACAGTATCTCATCAACCGCGATGAAAAGTTCACGTTTGAGTACGATTTGACAGCAGAGGTCGAGAGTCGAAGGCTCCAATTGAAGCACGACCTTTATGTCTCTCGCGGCGATCGGTTTTCTCTCTTGCTGGATAACGAACACGGCTGCTCCTGGCAGCTGCTGAGACCAACCCCAAGTACTTTGAGCTGCATTGAGCGTCGAGTGTCACCGGTAGGGACTCTTTTGGGTTCCCTTGAAAGCGCTTCTAAGCGGCAAGAATGATTATGTTCTCTCGCTCCTTCTCTTAGATCATGATCGGGTTTGAAGCAAGGACAGAAGGAGAAGCAGTTCTCGTGTTCACGTCAAGCTCACCACGAGTCGATCACAAGCGAACACTTCAAGTGACTGTGCATATCCAAATGGACAATTTCCGTATCGCATCCGGGAAGCTCCACGTAAGGCTTTGCGCAATTCGCTCATTTCTGCCTGAGGAAACTCATTGCTGCTGGCCATTTTGTTAACGCAGACCCTTATTACAAGTTGCTCCGAAGGCGCGTCTCCGCCAAGAGCTTCCATGCGGATGCTCTTAGATCATCATGAATATTTTACTCCGGACTCCGATGAAGATACATACGAAGCAGCACCGGATCCACAACAGAATGAGCTTTCTTGATCAACATTATAATTACACTAGTGCGAATCTATAGCTCAAATATAAAGTATTTCCTTGACTCTGCTCTTGATGAGCTCTGATCGGTGCCGAGCGCTAAATTTGGGCGGGCGCCGCAATATTGGACGTCAGTTTCGTGCTTCTGGAAAAAGGTTGGGGCGCGTGGCTGGGCTTGACTCGACCATCACAATTCAGACTCGGGAGAAGCCATCGTGCATGGCCATGGAACCCAGATCCAGTGTCTATGAACAGCCTCCTCTTGGCCTTGATTTGTCAATCGACGGCGCCCAAGTGTGTCCTGTTCCGATCAAGATCATTGCCCAGGCTGGAGCGGCGACTGTAGCGGCTAAAGCAGCGCCTGAGATGGACCTAGACGACATCTTCGCCAGTGATGGCAAAGTCGACCTGCGACTGCTGATGATCGCGCTCTGGACCAGCCGCAAGAACGAGAAGTACACGAATGAACTCTGTCGTCGTCTCTCGTATATCAACATCACGACGTTCACGTTGGACCAGGTGGAGTTCTATCTACCGCAACTTGCGCACATGGTCATCCATTTGGACACCGAGATGCCCATGGAAGGACTGGAGCAGTTTGTGCTCCTCTTATCGCAGAGCAGCGGCCATTTCGCCCTTCAGCTTTTCTGGATTATTTACGCAGCGCTGGACGAAAATCGACCGAAACGCAATGGAAACCCACGCACGTTTGCACGTTGTGCGCAGCTTCTGCTTTCGCTAGAGCAGTGCTTTGTGTATGGATCGCCTGCTGCTCGAGAAGCATCGGTAAGTTAATTGTTGCTAGACTGCGATGCTTGAAGTTTGATTTGTGCTGATATTGTGGCTTTTGTAGGAGCTGCTCACACGCCAAAGCATTTCCAGAGAAGAGATGAATCAGATCCTAAACGCTGATCGACGGTTTTTCGCAGCTCAGAGCTCGCTTGAGAACATTGAGATCGGTCTTACCGACAAAGGCACGTTCGAAGGCTGGCTGTACAAGAAGGGAGGCGGTACTCGTAAGATGGGGCGACGCAACTGGTCTTTGCGCTGGTGCCGCATCGAGCGCCGCATCTTGTACGTGTTTTCTCGTCCGAGTGATTCAAACCCTCGCACGGCTGTGCCTCTGGACCGTGCAGACATCCGCGTGAGAGAGAACCCAAAGCATCCTTTCTACTTTGAGATCATCCACAATTACAGCGAGACCAAAGTGCAGCTCTCAGCCCAGAGCGAGGAGCAAATGCTCGCGTGGGTTGCACATCTTCAGAAAACAGCTGCACCTCCAGAGCCACCAGCGGCTTCATCGCCCAGCAAGACCAGTCCAGGGAAAATGCTCGCGCGCATGTCGTTTGCTATGCGCTCGTTCATCTTACAGTCTACAAGTGAATCGATGTCGACGACTGCAGCAGGTGCTAACAGTTCCTACGAGAGCGAGTCGCCTGTGAAGACTCCGCGCTCCATCAGTCCACTGAAAACCGCACAAATATCGGCTGCTGAAGCGATCAGCGAGCAAATGAATCCACCCAAACAACATGTTTCGTCGCTTGATTCAGTTGAAGGATCGGAGTCTTTCGTCACCAGCTCTTCGATCACTGACGGAATGACCGACACGCACTGCCTTCCACTGCAGTCGGAGCAGCACCGGCGCTACTTGTTCTTTTGCGGCATGATCTATTTCGTTAAGGCAATCACAGACGTGTCGGAATCGCTCCGGCGAGTTGAGCCAGCGAAGCGCAAAGCGTTACTCAAGCCACGACTCAAGAAGCTGGAGATCCCAATGCACGCGTACATTCCCCTCTGCAAGTCCACTGATGTAAGTGAGAGCTCTTGTCGGAGCTGACTGTTGGCTGACCACTCATCATTCAATTTGCACAGCCATACTGCAGCGTTGTGTCCGTTTTCGCTGAAGAAGGCCGCGTGTTCAACACAAACGTACGAGTTTTGAGCGGACCTGCACTTATGCATCAATAACGATCTTTACCACATCTGGTTTTGAATTCTGTAGGAGCGAGCGCCATGCCTGATCTACTTTGAGACGGAGGAAGACAGAAACGGGAATGATGTGTCGAAAGCTTTGTTCACAGAGCTCATCGGAGGCAGCGAGGACGGCGATATGGACGAAGACGAGGTGACGGCCACAGCGACAGTGATCGAAGACGAGCTTTTCAGACACGAGCTGGGCGATAGCGAAGATCGAAATGTCCCAACGCAGAATCTCTCTGCTTCCGGCCTTTCTCCGTTTCTCAAACGATTGCTTGCGGTGAGTTTGTCGCTTGAAAGGTTGAATCGGTTGTCTGCTGACGCAATTAAACAATTAATTAGAGCGACGAACGGAGGCAGCGACTGGAGAACATCTTTGGCGAGCTAAGCTTCACCAGAGCTGCACGGCTTCAGCAAGCTTCGCGATCATCTTGCGGCGCTCGATGGCGACTGAATGGACTGATATCCAAGAGCCACGACGATCTGCGGCAAGAGGTGCTGGTGATGCAGCTCATTTCACACTTTCACCATATTTTTCAATTGGAAGGGCTTCCGTTGCGGCTGCGTCCGTACCGCATTCTATCGACCGGATCGACTACAGGCCTTCTGGAGCTCGTGCAAAACTCCATGTCGCTCGATGGCATCAAGAAAACACCGGGATTCAAGAACCTGCGCACACACTTTGAGCGAATGTATGGAGACGAGGAAAACGCAAATAACGACACTGAGCAAGACCAAGACGTCTCGCTGCTTCGACAGGCAGAGCTCAACTTTATCCACAGTCTCGGTACGATGTTCATGACCGTTTCACGCTTTTTGCGTCACTCTAACGTGCATTTTCGCTTGGGTCTTGTAGCTGCGTATTCGATCATCTGCTACATTCTCTCGATCAAGGACCGTCACAACGGAAACATCTTGCTCGACGTTGAGGGCTATATCATCCACATCGACTTTGGATTCTGTACGTCGCCTTTGTTTGCCATTCAAGCCTGTTCTTCTGTTGGCTGAACCTCTTTTGCGTTGCTGTTGCAGTCTTGGGTCGTGCTCCAGGCGGAAGCTTCAGTTTCGAGACGGCGCCGTTCAAGCTGACAGCCGAAATGGTCGACGTTCTTGGGGGTCGAAACTCTGAGAACTTCAAATATTTCTCTGATCTGTGCGTACGCGGAGCGCTGGCAGCACGTAAGCACGCAGAGACGATCTACGCGCTCGTGGAAGTCATGAGCTTCCACTCCAAGCTTCCGTGCTTCGTGGGCAATGCCGCGACCCCTCTAGCTGGTCTCCGCGATCGCCTGTTTCTCAACCTTGCGGAGGAAAAGGTAGCCCCAGCAATCCTGTGCATGATTGAGCGGTCGTACGATCACTTTGGCACGACCAAGTACGACCAGTTTCAGGTTTACTCGAATGGTATTGCTAAATAGATTGCTTCTTCATGCCAGTGTCATGCTTTTGTCCTAGATCTCTACTAAAGAGCAATGCCATGAGCAGAAGACGTCTATGTGGTTTCTGCGCGTTCATCAGCTGAGTCTGAGCAGTAAATGAACTCGTCTTCATCAACCGTGCGCTTCGCTCTGAGCTTTCGTTCCAGTCCCTTCCTTTCCTGGTGATCAGCGACTTCGTCTTTGGACTCGAGCGCAGACTCATCATTGTTTGGACTGGTCTCTGCAAGACTGTCGCTTTCTTCTTTGCACGCTTCGATCTCTTCCGGCTGTTCAACAGATTCACTTGATTTGCGTTCGGTATCGCGTTTGAAATCCGAGGCTTTTGCAACATTACGCTGAAGTGAGAATTGAATTTCACAGTAGGTTTGTTGAAAAGCAAAAACTCACCAAATGCCTTCGCTGTGCTCCATCCGAGTTTCTTCGTCTTCGGCTTGCGCTCAGCAGCAGTGGATTCCAATGTGCGCACTGAAAGTGCTTTTGTGAACGCACCACGTCCCGATTCGTTCACAGACGCGAGGCGAAAGAGATATTTCTGGTCCGAGAGAAGCTCCCGCAGTTCCGTAGATCTATCATAGCACCACGAACAAACGTCAGTCTCGCTACGTTAATAAGTGAAATCACCACAGACAGCAGAACGCACGTTGTCGAGGCATCACACTTTTCTGCTGTCGTCCACACGTCGTTTGCACCAAACGATTGCTGAAGTATGCACGCGGTGGAGCCCTCGTCTGGATCGATCTCCCACTCAAGCGTGACACTAGTGGAGCTAACATTCGTGCATTTTAACGAGTTTGGACGCGATGGCTTGGCTAATCCACGCAACAGGTGATAGACATGAGTTCCGTGATGCTCCAGCAATCAGATTTAGACTATTGCATCACCTCGAAGCGTCAGAATGGGGCTTGAAACAGCGCTGTACTCGCTCATGCCGTGCAGGTTAATGGCAGCAATTTGGCCAACATATTCGGTCCCTGGATCTAGCTCGTCGATGACTATCTCCGTGGGGTTGGGAACCACCAGAACTATCTTTGGTGTGGGAGAGTTGGAAGCTATCAATTTGATCTTGTAGCCAGAGATTGGTGCGAGCTCGTTCAGGGTGGCCTTGGGTGGATTCCTGAACGCCACAAAGATATGACTTCGCATGAAGACAGCGAAAGTGGTGCAATACCATACCACGACAGAGAGACCTCTTGGTCTGTCGCTTGACTGAGAATTGGCGGTAAAGGCGTTGCCGGAGCTATTCAAACAGAGCCAATTCATGTCAGAGAGGATACAAAGAACAGGATCTAGCACTTGACGTACAGCTGCCAGAAAGACTCCGAAACTGCGCTAGGATGTTTTCATCAGTGCAAACGTCCACTGCTGTAAAGCGATGCTATGCAGAGCCCAAGGGAGTGAGTTCCATAGAGCTGAGAGGCCAATATGAGATAGAAATCACCTCGGCCTCTTGAAGCTTGAGATCAGCTCCTTTCTACGATAGCCAACGCCATTACGATCTCATTCCTGTTCGTAAGGACGGAGGATTCACGCACCTGAAGCAAGAGATCGACTACTTGAGAACGTGACTGCTGTGCCGCAAAGAACAGTGGTGTGCAACCTGAGCTGTTGACTGCGTTGACGCTCGCACCACGACTGAGCTACGACAGTCAATGATCGATACAAAGACAGTCAATAAGAGATCGGGAAGAGAGAAAATGCGCCCGAAAGAATTTACGAGTATCTCGCTGACTTCCAAGTGGCCCTGATAGGCTGCATAATGTAGCGCAGTGTTCAAGTTCTAGCAAGAGCACAATCTCAGCGTACCACATCAGCATTCCATTCACAATCAGTTGGACTTACTCCGTACTCGGTCGAGTCTTTGGCATTCACCACTTCTCTCTCGTCGTCATCTTCCAGCAACCGACTCACGACGTCTCCGAATCCGCTCCACGCAGCTGTGTGGATGTCCACGTGGAACCGCTGGCGACCGAGCTCCTTCAGACGGCCAAGCGCGATCTCCAGCTCGCTCTCAACGCCATCCCCATCAAGGTCCTGGTCCTGAGCAGTCCACCAGGACAGGAACTCTTCCTGCTCAATCGAGCCGTTGTTATCTCGATCCAATACACGCAGAGCCTTGGCAAGATCTTCATCCAATAGTTGCCCACCGAGGTCTTTGATTAGCTGGCGAAGCTCTTTGGTGTCGATGGAGCCATTCCCATCGCGATCGTAACACGCGAAGGCTGCGCGAGCAGTCTCTTCGAGCTCTCGTTTCGACTGCGCCATGCGGATTAAAAATACGACCGACACTCAACTGCCGATGCCTGGCAACAAATGCTTATCCAAAACTTAGCCAACCTGGGTCATGAGTCATGACCCAGGTTGGATAAGTTTTGACGAAGCGTGCAGTATCCAAGCGCACAAGATCGATCAGCTGCCAAGTGAGTCGACTACATGTATTGAGTTGATGCTGTTATTGTGACAGGCGGTCGAATTTCAGCCAGAACAAAAATGAAATTGCGGTCGCTCTGTCAATGATTGCGCTACTCAAAGACTCTCCTGATGCCGCACATCATGACGAAATGGTCTCATTCGAATTGTTTCCATTTCTCAACTAAATATTCCAGAAGGAACGACGCTGAAACAACAAAGTATGATGAGTGGACGTGGCGAAGAGGTCGAACTTCAGAGGGATCTTCAGTGCAGCCAAGAACTTTTGGAGCGCATGACCCCTGAGACCGTCTGCATCGTGAATGAGGTGGTCAAGAACTGGAAAAAGATGGACTTTGCGTACATCGTTCAGATAACAAGCGCCGAGAATCTGCATGCAGCGCTAGCGCTCCCGTGTACCCCGGTTCCACAAGGAGTGGACCCAGCTGCTTCGGTTGCAGCATTTCGAGAGTGGATGATTGCAGGTGCAAAGAATGTTCGAAGTGATTGCCAGGTTCTCCACGGCGATGCGTCATTCGCTATCCAGCACGTTGGGATGCCAGAGGCCCTGTTTGTCTTGCTTTATGAATGGAAGAAGTCATGCGAGTGGCTCAGCAACATTGCGCTCAGTCAACAAGAGAACGATCCAATTAAGAGCTTTTTGATTGTCGTAATGGTGTCGTAACGGCGCATTCGGGGCCGACTGAAAGTGACTGAAGTGCCGGAGGTTTTTTCTAGGGTTGATGTTGACATTGAAATTGCTTTATTGATTTTGATGCCAAGATACTTGTGTCGCGGTCAACTTGTGTAAGTCGTACATCTCGTAAGCTCAGACGTCAATTGATCTTGCGCCAATTCTGTTGAGATTTGTTTCCAGTTTTAACAATAAGGCCCTCCAACACCAGGCAATTTGCTCAGGACGTGCGGATTTTCTCCTTGAGCCAGTGCGTGCGGATGATCTCTTTCCTCACTGGTGCCTCGCCTTTGAGATACTGCATCTGGGCTTCTTCGTCGCCCATGAAGTGGCTCAGCGCACTGCTGAACTGCAGCACGAAGGGCGAGATCTCGGTGTCCCACATGACCGGATCCCACTCGACTTTGGTCGTCTTGGTCTCGGCCGCATTGCTGCGCAGGTGCTCCACCAGCTCTCCCTCGCGCACGCCCAAGATGAAGAGGTACGTCTGCAGCTGCGCGATGTCGTACTTGGGCAGCGGCGTCATGAACTTTTTCATGCGGTTCTTGACTTCCACCACGCGGCCATCGGCGCGGCCGTCGATCTTGCCGCCCAGCAACACGTCGTACTTGCCCACGGCCGCGAGCTTCTTCTTGGAGAAGACCAGGTTCTTCTCCTGGACCACGACCTTGTGCTTCTGCTCGTACTCCTTGATGGCCGGCGCCTCGGCCTGCACACCGAAGGTCTTCTGCATCTGCGACGTGATATGCTGCACGACCTCGCGCTTTACGTCGGCCGGCGTGCTCTCGGGCAGCGCCTGCGCGATGAGGGTCGTGGCTTCGACCACCTTCTCGGTCGTCTCGGCCGCCGCGGCCTGCTGGACCAGCGACTGGACGGCGTCTTCAGCGCCCAGCCCGCGCACGAGGCTGGCGATCTGCTCGTCCTGCGTGGGCAGCGTCAGCTGGAGCTCCTTCTGCAGCGAGGCGATCTGCTTGGGGCTCGTGCGCTTCCAGACGTCGAAGAACACGTCCTCGATCTTGCGGAACGGGTTCATGGCGCTGATCACGGGCACTTCGCTCGCGAAGATCATGATGTTGCGCCCATACTTCATCCTGCAATATGCGCAAAGCGCGCAAGTGTACCGAAGTGTACCACTCCAAAATGGCGCCAACGCGCCAAAAACCCAGCCAATGGCTGTTCAAAACCTCGGGATCGAGGTTTTTCCCTGGCCTCCGCCAACACACCAACGCATAGCTCACTCGAAGACCATGGCGGAGGACGCCCCAGCAGTCAAGACCGAAGCGAACGGCGCGCCGGCGCCGCCCGTGAAAGCGGAGCCCACGGACGTGGTTGTTAAGGCCGAGAACGGGGCTTCCAGCGCCCCCGCGGAGGCCTCAGCGACCGCGGCCGCGGCAGCGCCTGCGCAAGCGGATGGCGCGCCGCGTCTGAACGAGAAGATGTTTTTCCGCCGCCTGCAGCGTCTGTACGCGTCCTGGAAGGTGCGTTCTGCGTGCAAAGGACTGCGTGGAGAGACCACGAGAACGGCGCATTGAGATGCTGTGTATTGTAGGAGAACAAGAGCCTGCCGTTGTGGGGCGAGGCCGACTCGTTCTGCGTGCTGGCGGGCAAGGCGCAGCCGGATGAGTCCGGCTACCGCAAGTCTGCCGTGCTGCAGATCTATCTGCTGGGCTTCCTCGAGTTCCCTGAGACGCTCATGGTGTTCACGCCCGAAAAGCTGATCGTGCTTACGGGCGGACGCAAGTACTCGATGCTGGAGGCCATTCTGCCCGGCAATGAGACGTCCGAAGTCAAGCTGGAGCTGCTCAAGCGCAACAAGGCCGACGGCAACGCAGCCAACTACGCGATCATGATGGAGGCGATCAAGAAGAGCGGCGCGAAGGTTGGCGTGCTCACGAAGGAGGATCCGCAGGGTGAGCTCGTGAACGCCTTCAACAAGGCGCTCAAGGAGACGGAGGTCGAGCAAGTGGACGTGACCAAGGGCATCGAGACCGCGCTCTCGGTGAAGGAGACGGAGGAGCTCGAGAACATTCGCTGGGCCGGCGCTCTCACCAGCAAGATCTTCAAGCTCAAGTTCATGGAGGACATGGAGATGATCATTGACGAGAACCGCCCGACCAAGCACGAGAAGATCTCGACCAACATCGAGGATATCTTCGAAGACCCGGCCAAGATCAAGGTCTCGATCGACCCCGTGGAGATTGAGCCCTGCTACCCTCCGATCATCCAGTCGGGCGGCAAGTACGATCTGCGTCCAAGCGCACAGAGCAACAAAGATGTCTTGCAGTACGACGTGATCATTTGCTCGCTCGGTGCGCGATACAAAGGCTACTGCTCCAACATTGGCCGCACGTTCTTCATCGACCCCACGAGCTCCATGGAAAAGTCGTACGAGTTGCTGCGTGAGGCGCATGAAATGTGTGTGAACGAGCTGCGACCAGGCAAGACGATCGGCAAGGTGGTGGAAAAAGTGCGCAAGTTCATTCAGTCGCGCAACGCGACGCTGTTCGCCAAGTTGACCAAGAACTTGGGCTTCGGTATCGGTCTGGAGTTCCGTGAGTCGTGCAACCTGCTGACGGCCAAGAACCAAACGCAGATTGTCGAAGGCATGGCTTTCAACGTGGCGTTCGGCTTTCAGGGCATCCCGCTTCCGGAATCGCAGCGCAAGAAGAAGAAACTGGACAACTACTCTGTGTTCTTGGCTGATACCGTTGTCGTCTTGCGAGATGAGACCAAGTACTACACAAAGTTGTCGAAGGCTTGGAGCAAGGTTCGATACGACATTGAGGATGAAGAGAAGGCCAGCGAAGGTGAGGACACGCCCAAGAAGAAGAAATCGTCTTCGTCTTCGCAGAAGAAGAGCAAAGACTCTTCTATCCACGGCTCTGTCGACACGTCTGTATCGGGCACTCGCAACCAGGTGCTGCAGCTACGACTCCGTGACCAGCAACGTCAGTTGGAAGGCAAAGAGACAGACCAGGAACGACGAGATCGCCATCAGAATGAGTTGATGCGCCGCAAGCGTGAAGAGGCCATGAAACGACTGGAGGAGCAAAACAACGGCAAATCGGATGAGAAAAAGAAGGACAAGAACATTCTGGCGTATCCAAACCCGCAGAGTTACCCGTCTGAACTGCGTGAGCGTCAAGTTATGGTTGATATGCGCGCTGAAGCCGTGATCCTTCCTATCAACGGTGTTCCAGTGCCCTTTCACATTTCCACGATCAAAAACGTTAGCAAATCTGAAGAAGACAAGGCGACGTACCTTCGTATCAATTTCTATGTCCCCGGTACGTCGTTGGGCCGAGATGTTTTGCCTGCGATGCAAAACGCCATTACCAAGTTCCCCAACAAGATGTTTATCAAGGAGCTTGGCTTCCGTTCCTCCGATGCTCACAACCTAAACAACCAGTTCCGTTTGATCAAGGAGCTCCAGAAGCGTGTGAAGCAACGCGAGCAACGTGAACAGGAGGAATCAGATCTGGTGGTACAGGAAGATTTGATCCTGACGCGTGACCGTCGTGTGCCCCGATTGATTGACTTGTCTGCTCGCCCTCACGTGACAGGCCGAAAGACCCACGGCACCCTGGAAGCGCACAACAATGGTGTGCGGTTCATGACCAACAAGAATCAGAAGCTTGATATCTTGTACTCCAACATTAAGCATGCAATTTTCCAGCCTTGCGACAAGGAACTCGTGGTGTTGATCCACTTCCATCTGAAGAACCATATCATGATCGGCAAGAAGAAGCAAAAGGACGTGCAGTTCTACACGGAAGTTATTGAAGCGTCTCAGACTTTAGACAACCGACGGCGCTCCATGTACGATCCTGATGAGCTCGACGAGGAAAACCGCGAACGTGCGCTGCGTGAAAAGCTCAACACTACTTTCAAGGAATTCTGTCACAAAATGGAAGGCGTCTCGGAGCGATGCGGCCGTCCGGTCGTGTTTGATATTCCGTACCGAGAGTTGGGCTTCATGGGTACCCCGTTCAAGGAAATGGTTCTCTTGCAGCCTTCCGTGCACTGCCTTGTGAGCTTGACCGACATGCCGTTCTTCATCATTTCGCTGGACGAAGTGGAGCACGTGCATTTCGAGCGTGTCATGTTCTCGTCCAAGAATTTTGATGTCGTGTTTGTGTTCAAGAACTTCGATACACCGCCAATGCGTATCAGTGCTGTCTCGACGAATGAATTGGAGCGCATCAAGGAATGGCTGGATGACATCGATATCTGCTTCACCACGGGTACGGCAAACTTGAACTGGAAGAGTATCATGACGACGATCAAGGCGGATACTCGGTTCTACCTCGATACCGATGAAGATGGTGTGCCAAAGCAAGCCGGCTGGGAATTCCTCAAGGTAAACTTTGCGATTCGGTTGCTTTCATGTCTTCCATGGTTTCTCACTAACGCATTTGTTAATATTGTAGATGGAAGGCTCTGATGACGAAGATGAAGACGACGAAGAGGCTGGTGATAGTAATTATTCTGGAGATAGTGGTGGTGATGACGATGATGACGACTCTGGCAGCGATGACTCTAGTGGGTCGGATGGATCGGATTGGGCGTCGATTGTTGACGAAGAATCGTCGGAGGCCCCTTCAGAAGATGACGATGCGCCTTCGTGGGATGAGCTTGAGAAGGAAGCTCAGGCTGCTGATCGCCTGCACTCGAGCGAAAAGCGTGCTCGTGGCGACGATGACGAGGACGACGAAGATTACCAGCGCTCCAAGAAGAAGAAGACCAAGAGCAGCGGAGCATCTCGGCGTTAAGTATGCAATAGTTGATGGCTGCTCCAGCTTCTTGGTGAATTGGACCGGAATATCCGACACCTTGGTTAGCGTTTCTTCTAGATTCTCACGGAAAAACAGAGAAACGCCCTGCGCGATAAAGAGATTAAATAGTGACTAATAACGCCAAGCTGCAATGAATCACAGTGTCGTAGCATACTCGTATCTTGCATTCATCCCCTGGCATGGGTGACACACATCCAAACGCCCTTTGGCACACAACTTCACGTGTCTTCACTTGCTTCCCACAAATTGAAATTGAATTTGCCTTGTGGTTTACATCAATGCATTGGCAGCTGAGCATGGAGTGAGTTTTGCAGTGTATTACTACTATACGATCTGTGGGCTTTTGCACTTCGAAGTAAAAAAAATAAGAGGAATCTCAGCAACCGTACGATCGCAATTCACATTCCGAAGCTCTGGTGTCCTACGTCACATCTCAGCCACGACTAGGCATCTCTTGGGCGCTTCACTATTATTTCTCCTGGCCATCGCCTCTTAAAACATACTGTTGGTGGGCGACTGCGACAGCTCGCGCTCAAACTGGGCGGCCAGCGCCTGCTTCTTGGTCAGGATCTCGTTGCGGGAGTTTTTCAGGTCCTGCGACACGTCCGTAACGTTGATGGCGTCCATGAAGTTGGCCAGCAGCGGCGCCTTGACGTTCGAGGACGGCACGTTGCCGGCCGAGGCGTGCAGGAAGTCCTCGATGGCGAAGGCGTAGTGGTGCGCCACGGCGAAGATGAGCATCTCGACGCAGATGACGAAGTCGTTGAGCGCCGAGGCGATCTTGGCGGCGTCCCAACAGTTGGGGCAGCCGATGTTCCAGCTCGCGGAGATCCACCCGGCGCTCTGGAAGAGGTTGATCATGATGGACTGCCAGTACGTGAAGAAGATGATGGCCTTGATGGCCAGGAACTTGGGCAGCGGGCGCACGGGCGCGAGCTCTTCCTTGGTGCCCATGAAGAAGAGCACGAGGCAGTAGAGCGCCCACGTCTGCGACCACGTGAGGATGAAACACACGTAGCCGTACGACACGAGCGGGTTGAACAGCTCGCCTTCGCCGTAGACGCCGGCCAGACTCGTGATGAGCATCACGACGGACGTGAAGACCTTGACCGGGATGTACTGCAGGATGCCGATGGTCGTGAGCCGCACGAACTTGCCGCCCATGGCCCACGGCTTCATGCAGCAGAAGGGCGTGATGTGGTACACCTGCGCCTTGGATCGCAGCGTGCTGGCCAGCACAGTCTGGCCGTCCAGCGCCGCGACGAGGAAGCAGTGGAAGGAATAGAGCGCGAAGGCCTCGTAGCAGTCGCGGATGGTCTCGAACAGCAGCTTCTTCTCGTTGAACACGAGCGCCAGGTACGACGTGAGCGCGTAAATGGGCACCATCATGAGGATGCGGATGACGTTCTTGCGGATGTCGGCCATGGGGTTGTACAGCAGGTGCGTCCAGATGAGCCACCCGGACAGGATGATGGACAGCAGCGTGAACGCGCCCGAGATGGCGTAGGCCAGCGTCTCGATCTGCATGGCGAGAGACCGATGGTGGGGAAGGCGGAGCTGCTCGCGCTCTCTCTCGCGTGGATTTGCCAAAGAACTCAGGTCGGAGGGGGCTTGTAATCAGATGGGTAGAGGCCAGTAATCAGACAGCCAAGGTAGAAGCGAGTCGAGTAATGTGGGGGATTGGGTTAAATCATGATGGCAGGAAAAACCCAAACTTCAGAATGGGCTTTTTGTGTTCAGTGCCATGCAAATGGGTTGAAAATGGAATCTAGCAGCTTACATTGGTTGGACATTGGTTTTGGGGGTAGCCTGGCTTACGTCATTCTCACATTCACACTGCGATCAATCCTGTCTTGCTCTTCATTCGGTCACGAACGCTTCTGGAATCGCAGCACCACAGGTCGCTTGATGGCTCGCAGTGTGGCCATGGACGTGTGGAACGACGACCCGCTGATCTCCATGGCGCCGATGGACGACAGCACGTCTCCCACAGTCACTCGGTTCAGCAGCGGGCCTCCCGAGTCGAAGTCGACCTTGGTCACCTTGGGCACGTCGGCGTCCGAGCTAAAGACCAGGCCCAAGTTGGCGTTCTCCCGCCAGATGATCTCGTACTCGTTCTCTCGCAGGGGCGGACCGCGCGGCAGAGCCTGGTCGTGCTCGTTCTCATCGTTGGCTGGCGATGGGAAGGACACCGGCTGTGCTCTTCGGAATCGAAGCACAGCGGGCTTCGGCAGCTTCGAGAGGTTCTCCAGCGTCTGCTTGAACTTTGCCTGGGGCACAATGGGCACGCCGTTGGCGGCGTACAGCACGTCGCCCGCTGTGACGTGCTCAATGTTCTTGAGATTGCTCGTGCCCGTGACGCGAGCGACCACCGGATACCGAGTGGCCGGATGCACACGCAAAGTTAAGCCTAGAGCAGTGCCTTCGGGCCAGACCACCTCGTACTCGTCTTCTGTGCAGGGGCTGATGGAGGCTGGCGATACTGCAGCGTGCGTTGATTGCTGCTGCTTGATACTGCTACTGGAAAAATCCTCCGGATGATGCGGAGGGTGGGAATCCTGCGTCCCGTGAGGCAGAGGCTTCAGTACTGGAGTACTTCTAAGCCGCTCGGGTGCCTCGGGAGCAGGATGCGAGGATTCTGTCTTGACCACTTGGCCCTTTCTGAAGTGAGTGAGCGGATTGTCGTGACTCTGCTTGGCATTCGCGTCTCCGCTCCGACGAGCATCGACTGCAGCTCTGGTGATCGCATCTGAGGTGACAGTGCCATGCGAACCAGAAGACGAGCTACCAGTGGATCCTGCACTGGTTTTGGAGCCGCTAGCGTTCAGAGGCGCAGGCAGTAACGTCGTTTTCTTTTCCACAAGAGCTGCCGGCGTCAATCGAATGCCAGCATGGGGCGCATTCGGATTCTTCGTTTGCTGAGCGGCGTCGTACACCGAAGCTGCTCCGATAGTCCGCTTTATATCTGCTTCGGCATTAGAGCCTCCGAAGAGTGACTTCTTCTGCTGCACAGGGGCTTCCGGAGACGGGGTCTTCTTCCCTTCGTTTGGTCGGTTTGAGCCGGGAACTGCGGTTTCCTTGGCGTACGACGCGATCTTCTTGAGCGGGTTAAAGCGGGAGGAAGACTGCTTCGTTGCGTTGGCTGCTAAGGTCGGATGCGCTTCAGGCACGACCGCAGCAGGAGGCGCGGCGACATGACGAGGCTCCACTGGCGGTTCTGGTTCTGGCGGGTTCTTCTTAAACCGGATCACGAGCGGTCTCTTGGCCGTGCGCAGCTTCATGAGCGCGTCGTGGAAGCTCAGGCCCTTCGTTTCATCGTCGTTGATCCATAGAATGTAGTCACCCGAGTTGACCGACGCGTTCGCCGCCGTGCCCTTGACCTTGACCTTGATGGACTTGGCAGAGCCCAGATCGGCCACGATCATGCGTCCGTACTCGTCCGGCTTGACCGTGAAGGCCAGCGGTTGCTTCTTCTCCCAGATGTGATCGTACTCGTCGTCCGCGGGCTCCGGTCGCACCGAGACCTTTTTGTTGCCTGGGCAGAAGTACAGCGACACGGGCTTGCTCACCTTCTGCAGGAACTTGATCGCTGTGTTGAAATTGCCGTCGGCCGTGTTGTACGAGCCGATCTGGACCAGGTAGTGGCCTGGCTGCACGTCCTGCACCTGCGGCGACCGGTTCTTGCCCGTGATGCGCGTGACCAGCGGGTACGGCACGTCCTTGCTCGCGATCAGACTGATGCCCAGCGGCCCGTCGAGCCATTTGACTTCGTACTTGGCCTCGATCTTGACGGCCGGCGCCACGGGGAACTTCTCGTTCTCGGTGGCCGTGAGTTCCTCGAACTTCTGCAGCAGCTTGAGCCCCACGGCGCTCTTGATCTGCGGCTGCACGGGCTTGACGGCCATGGGGTCGCCGTTCGAGCGGCGGAACACGAGGCGGCAGGGCTTCTCCACCTCCTTCAGGTAGTTGATCGCCTCCAAAAAGTCCATGTCCCGCGTGACGCGCGAGCCGATCTGCAGCAGCAGGTCACCGATCTCGACCAGGTGGATGCCGTAGATTGAGCTCCGGCCCGTGATCTTGGACACCACTGGCAGCATGCGCGACTGGGACATCCGCAGACGGAGCCCGAGCAGACCGTCCTCCCACACGAGCGTGCAAATGTTGCCGTTTTGCGACATACTGACGGTGCTGTTGGCCATGGACATCATCATGTCGTTGGACGAGAGCCGCTGGCGGTGGATGATGTCCTCGTCGGCGTCGTCCACAGCGTGCTCGTTCGGATCGTCGGTCGGGTCCTCGTCGTCCACGCCGGCGTCGCTCGAGTCGTCCGTGGAGAGGTCGTCCAGGTCCAGGTCCAGGTCGTCGTCCAGATCCAGGTCGTCGTCGTCCAGATCCAGATCGTCCGAGCCTGGCGCTTCGCTGATCGAGTGCTTCTCGCTGCCGCCCGTGCTGAGCACGTCGAAGTCGTCCATGTCCATGTCGAGCGACTCGAGGATGTCGGCCAGACTGTCGCGGCCGCTGCCGGGCTCCTCGTTCATCTCGATGGGCTTGGACGACAGACTGCTGCGCTCCGGCGCCACGGCTCCGGACGGGATCATGATCAGATCGTCCAGCATGTCGAACACGTTGTCGCCCAGATCCGGCTCCACTTTCTTCAGTCCGGCCGTGAGCGACTGGCGGCCGAACGACGAGCTGAGTGACTGCCGCTGGTTCTGCTGCTGGTGCTGCTGCATCTGCTGGTGCTGCTGCGTGAACTGCAGCGACATCTCCATCTGCATCTGCATCTGCTGCTGGATCTTCTGGTGCAGGTCCAATTGGTGCGCGAAGAGCTCCTCGTTGGTCATGGGCGTCGCGGGCGGCGGCGGCGGAGGAGGCGGAGGGGGCACGCTCCCCGCAGACGCGGGCTTCTCGTCACCGGCGTACATGATAAGCGGATGGTCCCCACTCGGGCGGATTTTGGGAGGGGAGGAGGAGAGGAGCGGAGGGGACTGTAGCGAGGGAAGCGCTGGGGACGGACGCCAAGCGCGCGCTCTTGGGGCCGCCGAGTGATGGAGGCAGGCCGCACTTGGCAAAACGTGAGCAGGTATGCGGTTCTTCCGCTGATCCGACTTTCAGCCAATCACAGCAGGTGGATGGCCCTACCCCGCCCTGCTGCTGATCGATCGATCCAGCTTGGCTTATTCTGATGCACCACCTTCGCGTCACCGTCACGTCCCGTCGCCTTTGCTCACGCCTCTGCCACTGCGACGACAATCACGCAACCTTCAGTAGTGCAATATAGAAAAAAGACAAGCCATCATGGAAAGTTTGGCGCCACCGATTATCTTGCGCTTTGTATGCTCAAAGTTACTAACGGGGAACGTTGCCTACTAGCTGTAAATACGAAAACTACTGTAGTACCTGAATGCAATTTGGATCCTGCACTTGACTGATCCAGCCATCACTTTGCAGGAAGAAGTCGGAGCGAGAGAGTCGGAAAGATACGAGAAGGTAGAGACATTGCGCGCCGGTCACGAAGCTAATGCAAGCGGAGGAAATCAATAGCCATGGATTGATACGCACCAATCCTCCCTCCTCTGACGTACGTACGTACGTCAATGCAATGGGGAGGAGAACAGAGAAGAGGTGGTGATGGAGTTCTGTAGATGCGTTGCGATCTGTCGGGTCGTTCGATTGTGAGATATTCACGAGACGTATCCAGGACGGATCCGCCAGAAATTAACGTCGTTGTAGGCCTCGTCGCCCATGCTCCTTGTGCGCACTTGCGAGGCCACGATGTCGTGCTTGAGCGAAGGTATGGATGCCTGGGCCGGTCGGTCTGAGAGCACAAGATTTGGCTCGGAGCTGTGTATTCTTGACTCGCCCAATGGGCGGGAGCTGTGCGCAGCGCTTCTCTGAAGATCTGCATGACCGTCGTTACACACGCGGCCGCTGACGTGGCGAGGTGAGTCGGAGCTGATAGGGGGGAACATCTTGTCGACCATGCCCAACACGCTCCGGTACGATTCCTGGAAGTTCATGAGTGAATTGTGGCGCAAACGGCCGTCGCCTTCGTCGACAAGAAACACTTTGCCTGGGAAGACACCGACCTGCGTGAAGACGACGCTATCGGCGTAGGTCTTGCCGAAGGCCGCGTAGAATGGGTTGACTTCTACTGGGAACAAAGCACGCAAACCGTTCAAGGCTGCCACCTTGAACTCCTGCGCGTTCATACTCACGGGCTCCATGCTTGACAGCAGTCGATCGGGCGACAACAGCACTGGTCCATTGGGCAGCAATGCAGACTCGCTGCTGGAGCCGGCGGAAGACGACCGTCTTCGCATGGAATGGATCCATTCAGCTCGCGAGGGTCCTTGGCACGTTAGATACACGATCCGGTAGCCGTTCTTGGCCAGACGAGAGTAGAATTCCGGTGCACCTTCGTGCATCATGGACGAGTCCTTTTCCATGATAGGCAGCAGATTCGTGAGCATTCGGCCACTGGCGCCTCTCGAGATGGCTCCGTCGATCTCTGCGATCACGATCTTGGCCGAAATGGGCCAGAAGTAGAGTCGTGCCGACACACGGACGTCTCCTTCGGTGGCTGTGTGTGCGATGAACTCGATGTCGTTGCTGCCGTCCCGAAGTCTCATCTTGAGAAAGTCTTCCTGCGCAGGACGCAGACTCTTGCGGAAGAACGCGCTGTCGCTGGACAACCGAGAGATCGTCGGCATCGGCTCCACTACAGGCTCATGAATTGGCACGGGGGCTATTGACTGGCTTGCTTCTGGCAAATGATCTGCTTCGTGCGTCTCTTCAAGATCCATCTCAGCCACCTCGTCCGAGAACCAAAAGTCGGACTCAGCACCAGTCTCTTTGCTCTCGTCGATGACGTTCGCAGACACCCATGAACACTCCAGTGGAAGGCCAGGCGAGTTGGGGAAGAGCACGCGAGCAATGAGATAGGCTTGCGTCTCGGACGTCAATGGACAGATCTTGCCGTTCAAGAGGAAGTGCAGGTTCGGATCCTGCAGAATCGAAGCAGCCTGCTCCCGAAAGAGCTCAAACGTGATGATGTGCTCAGAAAACACTGCATGCGCTCGCTCTGGTGTCGTGGCCTGGCCGATCAGGTGCCCACACAGCGACATGCATGGGTGGTCTGAGGTACATACCATATGAAAGGCAGACAGACGCAGTGAGACACTGGGAATAGAAAAACGACCATACGATCATATGCAGCATGCGGTATTGCACTCACCTGAGATCAGCAGCTCCGGCACCACGTCTGCAGCCTCGATGGTGTCGAAGTAGATGGACTCGCTTTTGGACAAGCGCTGCAAGTTGCTCTCACTGGGCACTTTGATTGCCTGCGGAATCTCCTCCATTGACACAGACCGAACGATCGGAAGAGCTCCCCAGCCCCAAGTGAGTCGCTCTGAAGAGCGCGATCCTTCACGATGCAAGGTCGATCTTGGCTCGGGAACGAGTCTATCGATCAGAGGAAGAACGTGATTAGCCATGCTCTCACTCTTGCAAGAAGAGAGGCTTGTCTACCTGTAGGCGTCGTGCCATTCGTTGGATATTGAGTGGCGGTCCTCGTCTTGAGGTTGCACCCACTTGCTTTCATTCGATCTCTACAGACAGCAGTCAAGATCGTTAGGCTCATTGTTAGCCAGCATCCAGAGCTCAAGCCATTGCGAAAGCACATACTGGAGACAGCAGGATGCTTGGGATCCGCTCTTCGGAGATTTCGGTGGGGGCCGTAGGGCTGCTTAATGGCGATGTGCTGTAGTCGTCCGCTACAGGCTCGTCCACTTGGTCCACGAAGAAGACTTCGCCAGCAGCTCCCATCTAGCAGTTCAAGCACGGACGCGCATACACAGACGTCAGCCACAGGTCGCTATCTCAGCCACACACAGAGGTCTCTTCAACAAACCTTCATCTGCAGTCCTTCCACGCGGTGACCATTCACCACAATCGTCACGTTCTTGTCATGCGTGCGCTGCAGCTGTGGAAACGTCACAGCAGCCCCAAGAGTCACACACTCATGCCCACAGAGCTAACGCAGCATCTAAGACACACGTACCGTGGCCTTGCTGAAGTGCACGTGGAACGGCGTGCAGTGGAACGTGCCGTCTTCCTGCTGCACCACCACAACGTCGATGGCTCCGGACGCGCCGCTGCCCTGCGTGAAGTCCAGCACGTTGCGCACGTACGCCTTGACGGACGAGAGCACGTTCATGCTGGCTCCGGACCTGGCGCTTGAGCCCACGCCGTGAGAAACGCGAGTGGGCGTGAGAGCGTGCGGGAGGTCTCTTTCTCAACGGCCGAGTGCCGCTTGGGATCCATCTCTCCATGGACCGAATCTCGATCCCACGACAACTCAGATCTGGCTTTTTCCAGCAATCAGAGCGCGCCATGGCTGCTCTTTTCCACCAATCACAGGCCAGAAAAAGCAATTGCAGCTTCAAATAAAAAAAGTGTACCTACAGTACGATCGCATGGTAATCATCCCATTCAAGAGATCCATCCATCCATCCCCAGGAGATCTTGTGGTTCTTCAAGTGAGGACGATTGGCATCTTCAATGGCCCAGGAACGAGTGGATGGCAAGAATGATTGAATATAAAGTATCTAGATTAGCGCGACTGTGAGCGTGCTGGCGTCCAGGTCCGAGGCCACGGTGGCCTCCGTCAGCGTGCGGCCTTGCTGCTCAAAGTCCCGCATGCTGCGCGACTCCATGACGTTCACGGTCTGCGCGTGGTTGTACGCGCGCGTGACGCAGTTGATGTCTGGCGGCTTGTACTCGCCCGAGGTGGCCTCGCACGGCACGAACTCGAAGCGCGATGCGTCGCCGCGCATGCTCACGTCCACGAGCAGGCCGTCGTCGCGCACGCCGACGTACCGGCGGTGCTGGTTCATGCTCTTGAGGTTACCCAGCGACGAGTACTCCCACTTGAGCCCCGAGGTGCCGCGCAGCCACATCGCGCGCTTCATGCGCAGGTCGCGGAAGCACGAGAACGTCGAGCGGCTGAACATGTGCGTGTCCGACTCCTCGTGGTAAAAGCTCACCTTGATGCAGTTGTAGACCTTGGAGTAGCACTCGAGACGGAAGGCCGTGCGGCCGCAGGTCTCCGGGTCGTCACCTTCAGGCACCATGGTGACCTGGCCGTTCTCCTTGATGCGCACGTAGTGGTTGCCGCGCACGCGAATGTAGACCTTGGAGCCGGACAGCTGAAGCACCGAGTCCACGACGGCGCGCGAGAGGCTCTTGATCTCCTCGATCTCGCGCTCCAGCGCGTCCACGTCTTCCTTGGCCATGCGGTTCTCGAACGGCACGCGGCCCTTGGCCTTGGTCAGGTTCTGTTTGCACCACTGCTCGCCTGTCATGCACCAGTGCGCGGCGTGCTCGCAGTTCTGCTTGAAAATATTAAAGTCGCCGCGGCCCAGACCCAAGAGGAACTTGCAGCGCGCCAGCACGACCTCGGGCATGTCGCTCTTGGTCAGATGCACTTCTCCCCATCGCGAGAGAATCTCGCGCAGACCGGACGTGTGGTACTCGACCAGGCGCAGGTTGGACGGACTGCGCTTATATAGGAACTCCTCAAGCGTCGAGATGCGGAAGCACGAGTCGGCCTGGGCCTCGGCGTAGCCCTCGAGCGGGCTCCAGACGTGGCATATCTTGATGTCTGTGAAGCTCGCACCGGACGCCCAGACGATGCCGTGGTGCTGGTACGAGATGGGCCAGCGGCTGTAGTCCCAGATCGCGATGTGGTCGCCCGGCCGCAGCGACTGCACGTTCAGCACGCGCGTGTAGACGCCGCCCATGCCGCTTGCTGTCTCTGATCCTGTGCCTGTGGCCTAAGAATAACTCACGCGACCGGCGCCTGGCAGCGTAATCCTGCAAATGCGTGCGACTCTGCCTCTGAAGCTAACTGACTGCGCAGGCAGTACCGTCGCACCTGCGCAGATGGATTTTCAAGGAAATGGAAACCTGAGAAATGTCGAACGACCGCACGAACGTACCACGAAGTATGCGCTTTCACGGGTTTTCTCGCTTGTGTCTCACACGAACAGTATTACGCTAAAATGACTGACGTAATACGTGGCGATGCGTGATCCGAGCGTCTTCCTGTTGATGTAGATGAAAATGCTGTACAGTAACTTGATTGGAGCGAGCACGAGTGCTGACTGGAACACAGTATCGACGCAGATTCCCGATTTGCGCATGTGCTCAACCACAATCATCGCCATTCGCAGGGATGAGTGTACAGTGCGGCACTTGATTGCGATATATAGTGGATTGCAGGTTCGAAACAAAAACAGCTGGATTTTTATCGAGAAGGCCAAACCAAGTGGTAATACCGATATAAATACCGGTATCATTTTCGAGCCTCGTCACAAGTTCAAGTTATGGGTGACACGCATCAAAAGATCGCGCCGCATGAGCAGGTCAACTGAATGGATGGAGAACTCACGCGCTTTTCATTTCCAGGGTCTTCGCTGTGTACGAAGACCCAGTGCTGTTCTCTCTCTGTGTCGTGCCCGGCTCAGCCAAGGCACTTGCGGCAAACTAAAAATCCGCAGGAAAGCGTGGCGCATGGGGCATCGCATACACGCAACTAAGATGACTCGTTGAAGTTTTGGCCGCGTCCGCCGCGTCCTCCGTTGCCCCAGTTGCCGTTGCGGAAGCCGCCGTTGCCTCCTCGTCGGCCACGACCGCCGCCGCCTCCACGACCTCCGCCACGGCCACCGCCGCCGCGACCTCCACGGAAGCCTCGTCGACTGTTGAGGCCGACGGCGCCGAAGGTCTCAGTGTTCAGCTTGCGCTCTTCACTAGCAGTGATCCGGCCCTTGTGGCCTTCCAGACGGTCCAACGCGTCACACGAAATGGTATCGAAGAATGACGACTTCTGGTACGAGCCCTGTGCAATTGCAAAGCGAGCGTCAGTCGCAGGAAGCAGAGAGAGAATCCAACAGTGCGTACCTTTGTCTCCTTCTCGGGGATCTTGGCGTACTCCTCCTCCTTGCGGAAGTCGCTCAGTGCTTCCTCAAAATTGAAATCGCCGTTCGTAGCGACCGCGACGTCGCCCTGGTCGCCGCCGGGCACTCGGCGCTCCTTGCGCTTGAGCAAATGACCGCCCATGCCAGGGATCGTTCTTGTAGAAGAACCGGCGTTCTGCTGGCGACTGTGACTGTGGCTTCCATTTCGCTCCGTGTGCTGATGCTGTACCGGCGACTCTTGCACCTGTCGTCGAGGTGACGCCTGCGTCGGAGCAGGTCGCTGCTGCTGCTGCTGCATGTGCGGAGAAGGAACACGCGCTTGGGCGCTGGAGACCGAGCCTGGCGTGAGTAGCACTGGCGTCGAGTGTGCGGGCTTCTGAGCAGGGGCGGCCTTGGTCGGCGATGGAACACGCGGAGCCGGAACTGGCGGCATCGGCGGAGGTGGCGCAGGCGCCGAGGGCATAGGAGGCTGCTGCGGCGGCGGAGCCATGCCTCCTTGAGGCATCGGAGGCGGTGGGCCGTAGCCATACCCCATCGGAGGAGGAGGCGCAGCAGCTTCCGAGACATGCAGATCCTTGATTTCAGAGGCCTTGAAGGTTGCAAACTGCAGGATCTGCGGTGACGGAGGGATATGCTCAGCGCGGCGGCCTTCCGTGCCGAAAGATCGCACGTTCTGCAGCGCCACCATGCTCTGCCGAGTATCGATGTTGAACAGCAGACCTTCGTATCGGATATCGGTCTTGGAGATCAAGCTAATGCGCGATCCGATGTAGGGAATGCCGTCCTTGGGTCGCTCGGCCGGGGGCTGGCCGTACGCGGGTCCGCCGGGTGCACCGCCTCCTCCGTAGGACGGCGGCGGCGGTGGCGGCGGGGGAAGCGGAGGCGGGGGCTGCTGCTGCATTGGCTGCTGGTACTGGACCTAGATGGGGCTCTCTGTTGGGCCTGGGGACGCACAGAGGACGCACAGAGGGCTGCTGGATGACCTCCTCGTTCGCTTCGGGGGGTCACGTGTGTGGCAGGGGGCCCGAGCCGGATACTATGTCCCTTGTTCCGCAAGTTGAAATCCGGGACAAGATCGGGCAGACTCAGATGCAGGCGGGTTTCGGAACCCCCCGAAAGAAACCCGGGTCTGGAACTGGCTGGTGGTACCAATCCGTACCTATCCACCGGTATGCAGTTGCATTAAGTTCGCATTCGCTGCTGCCATCAGAAGCCATGGCGTCGACCTCGCTGCGTCTTCCTGCTGATGCGTTGGCCGCCTACGCCATGAGCATGCTGCAGAAGACTCTTCCGTCCAGTCGCTCACGCACGAATGATGCGCAAGGAGCTCAAACGGCCGAGAAGAGCAGCAGCGAAGACGGCGCCCATGAACCGACGCCGGAAGGAACCCAGTCGGCCTCTGCGTCTGTAGCGTCCCCATTAGACGCTGTAAAGACGTGGTTTCAGGACGAGCAGGTCCCGCAGTCGATTAAAGAAGCGTTCGTGGAGCAACTGGAGCAAACAGAGCAAGCACGAGAGGTTCTGCGCCTTGTCACAGATTTCTGTGGATATCATGCGCCGCCGTCTCACGGAGAACCGCGTCCCGAAACGGCGCGTCAGTTGGAGAGCGCCAGTCCGCACGCGACGCTCGTTGGAGACGGCGAGAAGACGAAGACAGAGATGAAGCCCATGGAGAAGGCCATCCCGGCGGCCTTTGGCTGTGCGATCTGCTGTGGTACGTCCGTCACTTGCTCCCATTATTATTATCAGGTCGGGCTTATTTATAGTATTCGCGGTTTCCTGCAGGAGATCTGATGCTTCGCCCTGCGAGTCTCGCGTGTGGCCACAGCTTCTGCCGCTGCTGCCTGAACCTGTGGCTCAAGAACTGCGCCAGCTGCCCCACGTGCCGCCATCCGACGCCGCCCTTGGACACGCTGCCGAACAAACAGGTGGCTGTGAACCTGGCCTTGCAGGAAATGATGACCACGCTATACCCTGAAGAGACGAAGGAGCTGGAGCAGCAGGACGAGATGGAGCGGCTGCACAAGCTGCGGGAGCTGATCTATCAGTCTGTGAAAGACGGCGGCAGTCAGGACATTCGCTCGCTCGTAGCTCAAGTACACCAGCGCAATGGCCACGGACTACGACAGGAGCACCACCTCGCAGTCACGGCGCTGCTGAATAATGACAAGGAGCTACAGGAACAAGTGTTGGCTGCGGAGATTCGAGAGCGACTGCGCAAGGAGAAGCTCCTGCGCGAATCCTCACGTCAGCGCCACATGAGCGCCTACTGCCAGGGACCGGCGGAGTTTGCCGCTGCCGCTGCTGCTGCTCGATCGGGTACCGACAGCCGCAAAGACAACAACAGGAATAGTAGCGAGACCAGTCGCACCAAGAAGATGTTTTCCAGCATTTTGGGGCGCCACTCGTAGGTATTTAACAGACAAGAAGTAGTGCTTCTTTGGAAAACTGACGGGTCGACTTCTATCACTTCTCAAGTTCAAACTCCTTCTTCATTCTTGGTTGTCTTGGCTTTGTGCCTGTGAAGCAATTGGAGCATTTCCAAATCACCACAGCCAGCCGCAATACTAAACGCCATGTGTGCATTCGCTTTTGGTCGAATCGAATAGAGAAACTCAATCAAATCCGTCTTGTTCTCCCCCGCTGCAGTTTCAATCGAATTCTCGATCCAGTTAATACGGGCTTTAGCGTGCTTCCACTTGTAATTACTCAAAATCCACTCGGCCGTTGCCAAATCCGAGCAGCCATGGGTCAGATCATTCAAATCATCACTTGCATAGTTTTGGAGAAGCCATTTGACGATATGCAAATGCCCAGAGGCTACAGTCTTGCTCAGTACATGGAGGGAACAGCGTTCAGGTCGATTCACATGCAGCCACAGCAAATCGTCCCAAAGACCGAGTATCGCACATTCGGCGATTGCTCTTTCAACTCCCGTAATCGTGTACTGAATATGATCGTCAAGAGTGCGGGCCCACTTGATAAGCTCAATATTGCCATACTTGCTGGCACAATGAGCGACTGAGAGCTTAAGTTGGATCCCGATTGCGTTCTCGTGCAGCCAGCGAGCGAAATCCAACGACTCGCAAGTCACTTCAAAGCCATTTTGGGAAAAATCCGATGGCATCCTTCCAGTGTTGTGCAGCCAATGGAGCACATTGAGATGCTCGTACTTGCACGCAAGCTTGAATATTTTCTCATGTGCAGTGTCTGCTCTTTCAGGCAAGTACGTGGTCAACCACCAGTCGAGTACTGCTGGATGTCCCTCGCAAGCAGCAACTTGGATATTGTAATTGAATCGCTGCTCACGGAAAGACCGAGGGACACCTGTAAACTTCTGATCCGCCAAAAACTCCACCAACGACACGAATCCATGCGCTGTAGCCTTTTCGACCGTCCAATCTTTAGTGTCCAATACCCGCCCCAGAAACAGGCTGATTGTTTCGTTGACATGAGGAATATTTTCTGCTTGTCTACCGCGAATAGCCCTCACAGCCGTGAATACGTATACCGGGTCCGCTTTCTGCGCTGTACCAGCAGTTGGCGAGACTTTGTAGCGCTTTGCCATGATTTCCAAAGGCAATGGAAAACGCCATTGCGAATGGACATTTGGAAATTGTTGAATGGCTGCACGAGAATCGTTCTGAAGGATTTCCGTCTTCAAGTTTCGATCTAGCAGTTGAAAAGGGACATTTGGAAATTGTGAAATGGCTGCACACTAACGAGATGGGAACATTCACATCAAAAGCCATGGAAATAGCTGTGGAAAACGGTCATCTTGAAGTTGTGAAGTGGCTTCATGAAAAAAAAACCTAAATGGGATTTCAAATATCCTCCTCAAGTGATGGAGAAAGCTGTTGCTCGTGGTCATATCGAAACAGTGCAATTTCTGTATGGACATTCTTACGGTCACCTTGGTACATTCATATTAAAAGCGGCTACCAATGGGCATTTAGATCTTGTTCGACGGCTTCATAAAAAATGCATAGCACACCATGGGAACCTGCACACTTGGGGATTCTTCAGCAATGCAGTGAACAAGGCTGCAATTAATGGGCACCTCGGCATTGTCAAGTTCTTGGTGGACAACGGTGCGGACTTCCAGAGCATAAAGCTGACCAAACTGGGATCAGAAGGTCAGTTCACTGTTCTCGAATGGATCCTAAAGCACAGTCACTCCCTGAAATAACACAGGTCGTCGTCTTATACAGCTGAAGTAAGCGTTTTGACAAGTTTAAAGCTGAGAAATGCTCATTTGCGTTGCCTACTTCTAGTATTGTATGTTGAATATCAAAGTCTACAAATTGATCGCAATAATGAGATCTGGACTATTAAAATGTGACATTTGACGATTAGGAATACTTGCTGCTACGTCAGATCCTGTCCAATACCCTGTGACTGGTCCCCGAATCATTTGAATACACCTGGAAATATGGCGAAACGCTATAAAGCCACCCCCGTGCCACCGCCAAATGCGGCCCAACCAATCTGCGAGTTCACAGCCGTGAGCATTGTATGTGGACGATTTTCATGGCTGAGAAGACTTTCTCACGTCAGCGACACGATCAATTTTTTTCTGGATCAGTTGGTTTTCAGGAAATGGACGCTCGAGAGCACTACTGCACAGGGACTTGTGCATCTGCTGGACTTTTTGGCTGACCAAGAATGGACTGAAGCTCCTCGATCCTTCCGCGAGCAGCGATTCGATTACAATATCCGATGTGCAGCTTCTAACGGATATCCGGCGGTACTCGACTGGTTGACGACCAAGTACATGCTCGAAAGAGAAGACACGGTGCATGAGAAAATATTCAAGCTCGCATTCAACAGCAAACACGTCAACGTGCTTCAGTGGCTGCACGAGACGAGAAAAATATCATCCGATGTTTTGCAACAAGGCGTTGAATTGACTTATGAATCTCTGGGCTTCGCTCGCTGGCTACATGGTCATATCATCGGGGTTAAATTAAAGCTTTCAGTCGCATATTGCGCAAAAAAATACGGGAATATTGAGGTTATCAAGTGGGCTCACGCCCACGAAGACCAGTATTTGGTTACTGGAATCACGAAGGCAATGGACGAATGTGCGATACTGGGGCGTTTGGAAGATTTGTTTGGCTTCATGTGAATCGGCCAGAGCGCTGTTCTCGCCACGTTCTTAGCAACGTTGTATCTTCTGGTCATTTGCAAATCGTCAAGTAGTTAATCCAAAACTATGCAAGTAAGGATTTGAATGATCCAACCCGTGGCTGTTCTGATTTGGAAATGGCCAAGTGGCTTCTGAGCGAGCACAATTGGAAGCAAGAGCAAGCGCGAATAAACTGGATTGAGAGCTCGATCAAGACCGCAGTCAAGGATCACGCAATGAAGGTAGTTAAATATCTCTGTTCGATTCGATCAGAGGCGAATGCAGGCATGGCGCTAAATATTGCTGCCGGTACTGGCGACTTGGAAATGGTCAAATTACTTGATAGCCATAAAGCCAAGGCAATCAAGAAGGCGATGGAAAACGCCATCGCGAATGGGCATTTGGAGGTAGTCAAGTGGCTGCACGCCCATCGATCCGATCGATGCGCATCTTCGTGTATGGATATCGCTGCCAAGAATGGGCATTTGGCGATTATGAAATGTCTTCACGCACATCAGATGGGGAGATGCACAGCGATAGCTATGGAGATGGCTGCGGCACATGGCCATCAAGACGTGGCTGAGTGGATCCACCAAAATCAGTCCGCACCAATCTCACTCCAGATGTTGGAAGATGCGGCTGCTGGTGGCTACCTCGGAATTGTGCAATTCCTGTGTGCTCATACCGAAGAAGACGCCTACTTCTACAACGAAGCGCTGATTGAGCACGCAGCGACCAATGGCCACTTGGAAGTCGTGCAATGGCTTCTCGAAAAGGCCGCTTCTGAGCGCAATGACGATGAGTACTACGCAAGGCGATTATTTCTCAACAACTTGAGTTTGGCGGTGCGCAATGCTGCACTCAATGGCCATCTCAGCGTGGTCGAGATGTTGCTGTCGGCTGGCGCAGACTTCAGTCGAGCAAGAGTGAATGCGCTTGGCACTGAATACGGCCAATTCGCTGTTCTTGAGTGGATTCTGAAGTGCGGCCGCTCGCGCGAACAACAAAACTTCAGAGAGCAAACGGTGAGAAGACTTCAGTATCAGATACGACCTCGTGTTGTTGATGACTACTAGGAATACTTGGATCTAGAAAGAGTTTACTATCGCAACTAATGCATGTCAGAGCTTCGGATAGCTATTGTGCTAATGACGTTTGAAGGGTGTTCCTGATTCTCATTTCGGGTGGCAGTTCCAGCTGCGGATTGGATCTCCTGGATCGGCTCTTCACAGTTGCACTTGGATCTGATTCGCATTCTGCTGACTGACTCGAGTCGCTCATGCAGTCAGCGAATTGCAATTGCGAATCAACCAGCGGTGCGTTGTGAGCCACAGATTCGGTGACCGTGGTATGCACGTGACATCTTCCTGACTCCTCTCTCTCTAGACACTGATCAAAGAGTGCCATGACGCGTTCATCGCTGCTCTCGGGTATATGCGCTGCATGGTGGCTGCTGCTGGTGGCGATGGAGGCAGTAGCGCAGACTGACCTGTCTAGCACTCAGCTCCTTCAGTCGCTTGTGGTATTAGGCTCCGAGCGCACCCCACACGCCTGTCTGGGCGTGCTCATTGCCCCCGAATACGTTCTGGCGCCAGCCCAATGCGTTCGAGAGGCTCAAGATTCGATCGAGTACGCGGCATTCGCGTTTACAAGCAGCAGCAACAGCAGTGAAGACGAGGCCGGAGTTGTTGGAGGTGATTTGATTGCCATCCAGAACGTCACGTTCCACCCGGACTTCGAAGGCGGCTTTGGGTTGGACTATAGCGCGAGTCAGGACCAAGCTGCTTCCATCGTGCTCAACGATCTCGCCGTGTTGCGCTTGGCTCACGCTCGCAACGAGTCGCAAGGCATGTCGCTGGTGCAAAAGTTCCCCCCTCCGTCGTTCCCCAACAGCATGAAGGACCATTTGGTCGTGCACGTGGATCCGGAGACGCTCGCAATGACGACGACGGACGGAGTGGTGTTCGTGAACAACTCGGCGTGTCCGATCACGCACTCATTGGCTTCATCGGAGGCTAAAGACCGCGGCTTTGCCTGCGTCATAGCGCTGGATATCGAAGAGCGCGCTCCAGTCGCACAGAATGGATGGAGTGTTCTCGTGCAGCAGAGCCCGAAGAACGAGTGGTTTCTGGGCTTTGGAAGCAGCGTCGATGATCGTGATGGAGCAAAGCCAGTCGAGACGAGTGCGTTCCTGGCGGTCACGTACGTCTACTCGTTCGGCGAGAGCTTCCTTCAGGAGCCCACGGTGGTCGACGTCGAATGGGACTCGGACATCTCTCTCATGGCCTTTGGGCCGAGTGTGCAGCGCATCACTGAGTTCTTGGGCTTCATCGCAGGCTTGCGCATTCAGGTGGACGGGTCCAACTTCTGCGGTGGCAGTCTCATCGCGCCCACCATCGTGCTCACTGCAGCGCATTGCGTGGACGACGCGCCCATCAATTGGGTCTCCATTGGCTCGCTCTACACGGCAGGCACGACTGACGGAGAGCAAATCCGGGTCAGCAGTATCGTCAAGCACCCAAGCTACGACCCCCAGACGAAATCCTTCGACATCGCGCTCGTGTTCCTCAAGTATCCGAGCATCCAGCAGCCCATTGCGCTGGATCGGTCCGATCTGGTGGCTGGTATGACGGCGACAGCGCTGGGCTATGGCGTCGCCAAGCCAGACGCCACGCGGCTATCCGATGTGCTGCGTCAAGTGGAGCTCCCAGTGATCCCGTCCATCGATGACTGCGCCAATACGCTGCGGATGCTGGTCGACAGCTCCATGGTCTGCGCTGGAGGCATCCCAGGCAAAGATGCGTGCACAGGGGACTCGGGCGGGCCTCTGGTTTTGTTCGAGAACACTCCGCAGACCACATTGCTGGGCGTCGTGAGCTTTGGACGGAGCTGTGGGTACGCTGGACTGCCTGGCGTCTACTCCAGAGTCTGCAGCAGCATGGACTTCATCAACACCTACGTTCCTCATGTCTTGTGGACGCAGAGTGTTACTAAGGCCTCGGTAGGATCCACTACAGCCACGTCGTCTCAAGAAACAGGCCCGGAGTCTAATACTCCTGCTGCTAGTGTTGCTGCTGGCTCTGTTACTTCTGCAGCCAGTGGCTCAACCGGAGTAGGACCGAATCAAGATCGCACAGCAGAAGATCAGGCTGCTGCTTCCACTTACGCCTTGCCGGCCAACTCGTCCACGTCCGCTCTTGAGACCGTTCTCAATCTGCTGGTTCCAGGCACGACTGCTCAGCAGTATGAGCTCACGAACGCCACAGAGATGGCGCTGGTGTCGACTGCCAATTTGGATCCGCTGGTGATCAAGATCAATGCGTTCCTGGCCTCTCCGCTTCGGACGCGCGCCAAGCGGTTCTCCCAGCAGGACCTGAACAGCGACACCTGCTGACCAGGCGATGGATGTACAATGAGAGAAGAACGTGTAAATCTAGAGGAGAATGAGAACTTGTTTTGTGTGCTTAACTTAGCTTTTGTACATGCAGAGTGTTGCAAGTCGATCCATTTAAATACAGCATGACGCGTCGCCATCCACTACTTGGTCCCAAGCGTTCACTTTACACAGTGGCAGCTCTTGGCTTCACTTGACGCCTGGCGTGCTTGTTAATTTAATCCAGTGCGTTTGCAATGTGTCAGACTTCGATCGCGTTCTGCGCTCGCGCCTCGCGGCTGCGCAGCTTGCGCTTGGCCTTGGGGTCGCGCGCAGAGTTGGGGATGCGAACCACGACGGTGTCCGTCGGGAGCACGGGCGAGGCCAGGCGGTTCTTCTTCTCCTTCTGCTGCTGGCGATCCTTGGAGCGGAACTTGTCGAGCATGGTGATGGCTTCTTCTTCTTGGCTTGAGCTTGAGCTGGTGAATTGGTGAATGAGGCAACTCAATCGAGAAGGCACGCGTGACCAACACTCTGGTCGCTTAATTTTTCTGCGCTTTTTCGCCGGCCCCGCACCAGTAGATAGGGCTAGGCTTCAGCATAAAAATCAGCCAATTGTTTACGACCACGCCCAAACGCATGTGCTGATTACGGGCTTTATTACGAGTGAGAGCGGATGGGGGAACGCCCTTTCAGTCCACACGGCGGCTTTTGCAGGTAAAAATGCGCGACATATGCGACAAATTAGGTCTGCGAGGAATTCCCACCAGCCATCACTCGATGATTATGGAAACACATGCCTTGAAGGGAGGGACGGTTGATGACGCCCCCACGCTGTCACAGGAGAAAGCCATAAACTCAGCCGACTGACATGGCCGCCTCACTCACAGGTTTACACTTGTGACGGTGCGGCGCGCAATCAAATGGTGGGAATGTTTACCTCCTCTTATATACATAGCGATGGTGCTTCTTGAAGCTACCACGGGTCTTCCTGCACAAACAGTCGGCCGGCCAGCTCCTTGAGGTCGTGGAAAGAGCTCTTGACGCCGCTCTGCAGTTGCTGCGTGGCCTTGGCGTGGCAGATCTTCGTAATCCAGTCGTCCAGGTGCGATAAACCAAAGATCTCTTCGCGCTGCTCTCGCTCGACCACTTTTTCTTTCGCGACAGTGTAGCACATGCAGTCCGACACGACCTCCCAGTCGTTTCCGATGGAGCTGGACGAGGTCGCGTCTGCGACCAGCAGCCAGTTGGCGTCGATCTCCTCCTTGGTTGTGGACTGGCAGCAGGACTTGGAGCACTGCGGCATGGTGGTGGAGATGCCCTTCGCAGCTTGCGCGGCGTAATAATGCTCCCATTTCTCGGATGAAAAGTCAAAGCACTCGGCAAAGGCCTTCAGCTTCCCATAGGAGCTCCAGGGCACAGACACCCGGCCAGACATGCACATGCCCGCGATTTCAGCGGCACTGGCCTCGCCAGAGTACATGTACAGGAAGTCAGCGAGGCTCACTCGGACAAGTGCGACCTCGGAAGAAAAGGCGTCGTTCTCGTGCAGTGGCGAAGAAAGCACGACGATGCCTGCATAATTGAACACCAAGCGCTGTTAGCTCTTACGTCACTACTGTAGAAAGCGCTAGTAAGACTTCGTACCGCGACGCATGTCAATGGTTCGAACGCACACGATCTCATCACTCGAAGACGAAGCGCGAAAGAGAAACGTGACCTGTTGCAGGTGACAAGAACGGATGAGTGTTTGTTCTAAAGGCACAGGCGCCAGAACACTCACCACGCCCCGAAAGGCCGCATTAGGCGTCTTGGCGAACTGCAGGAAGTCCATGACGTCCGTGAGCTTGGCCAGCATGCCGTCGCACAGAGTGACCGCGCTGCCTCCAGTCGGCGCACTCGTCATTCTGGTTCTGGCTGGCGAGATGCAAATGGGCATGTCTGGCCACGTCCTCCTGAACGTCCAGGGATTGGCTAAATATACAATTTCGTGTATATTCATTGGCTACAAATGTGCTCACAAAGAAAGGGGTAGGGAGCGTCTGATTCTGGCCCACTTACCATATATTTCCAAAATACCGCTGACGGAATGATGGTCGCTTCTTCGTCTAAAACCGCACTTTCCCTAATTATTAGCCGTCAAAAGGGAAACAAGCCATGGCGCAGTCGGCGTCGGCCGCTGCGGGTGAGATGACTGACACGGTGGTGCGTACGCCCTGCGGGGTGGATAGAGAGAGGACAACACCGTCGTCCTTGCGTGTGAAGGACGCAGCCGCATTCGCAGCTGCGCGCAAGAAATTCGCCATGTACGGCCAGCGCGATGACCACGCGAGTCAGGGGACTCCGAATACTCCGCCGCGGAAGCCACGAGCAACCGTTTGCGCTTTGAACAGATCACAGCAGCAAGCTGGTGAAGACGGAGAAGAAGTGTGTAACGCGCTAAAGCACACGATATCCCTCCAGGCGAATGGACAGGCCGCGGCGCAGCTGGACGACGTTGCATACCATTTGGATGGGATCCTGGCGCCGCGTTGTGCTACCATGACAGCAATGGACCTGGCTCGGCGTAATATCTCCGATGCGCAAAACATTGTGGCGTTGACGAAGTTGCTGCAGATGACGCAAGTACAAATGCTGATGAAGGTCACAAGCGCCAGTCAAGCGTTGTATTCGCGTGTTCGAGATGTGCTGATGCTATTACGGCAGCATGACAGAGTATGCCAAGAGACCGAGGCAAGCAGGCGTGTTCTTCGACTGGCACTCGCTGCTATGCTGTATTGCATCACTTTGAGCGCTGATGCAAATGAGTATGTTGATAGTCAAGTGCTGGATTTAATCGTGGATAGCATGTGGCGCGAGCTGCGTGAGAAAAAAGAAGAGCACAAGGCAACCCAGTCGACCACAGCGAAGGTCAATGAACCTAACGCAACGCATGATGTGATGGCGTCACCAAGAAGAACGTGCTTGAAACGCAAACGTACAACGGTGCTACGGAAACGATCGATGAGTTCAAGTGACGGAGAGGATGTTACCTTGAACGAAACGAGTCCAATGTCAGCAACCTCAAAGGAAGACATTATTCGTACACAAGTGAACGCCATGATACAGAGTTACGAATCAATCTGCATTGGAAACGTTGTCTTTGAGCCCTCCGTGACGGATTTGATGTGTATGGCGTTGCATAATTCGATCCAAGCAACGGCAGAAAGTCAAGCAGCGGTTTGCGCAGGCGATAATCGGCTCAATCATTCGCGTGAAAATGCTATCGCAACATTCACAGTCGTTCGCAAACGAAAGTTGCAGCTCATTCAAAATGGCGGCTTGAATGCGCTGTTTCATCTCATGAAAGACCGATTCTTGAATCTGGATCGATCGGTCTTGTCCGATGACTCCACCATTACTTCTGGTTGCAATTGCATCAACTCATTTCAACGACTGCGGATAGTTCTTAGAGTTCTTGATCAAGCTTCATTCCTGGCGACGGAAGTACAAGGATATTTATCGCGTGAAAAGCAAGTTTTCGCGATATTATTGGTGGCGATCATTCAATTGAGTGAAGGATGTTGGGGAAAATCGGCAAGGTCACGGTGGCAATCAAACCCAGCATTTATGAACTTTGTATCAGATGTCCTGCTCGTAGCGCTGCGAGTAATAATTAATTTGACTCATCACAATGACGTTGGTGCTCGTCACATGGCTTCATACAAAGGCACCCACGTTATCTTCCGCGCATTTGCCAAGCTTCTGAGCGGGTCGGTAATGAAAAGTGAAAGTGATGAAACAACGCTGAAGATCAAATCATGCAGAAAATTGTTCTTGATGGAAGAAAGAACTGTGTTTGACGCACTATTGCTGATGCTCAGCGCCCTTACGAATTGCATCGAGTTCAGCTGCGAAAATCGAGATGGTCTTTCTTCAATGAAGCTTACTGGCGACGAGTTTAAATGGGTTGATCGTGTTGAATCCTCGTCTGTATGCACATTCTTGGTATCGTTTTTTCTGGGTAAAGTGCAGTCTTATTCTCGATTACTGGAAATGAGTGCATCGAAAGAAAACCAGTTCGGCTCAAGCATGCAACAAGATTTGAATGATTTTTGGAATCCTGATGATGTCATTCTAGGAGGGTGTAGCTCACTCCTGTTGGGGTGCTTGATGAAGGACTCTACTACAAATTGTGCCATCATCTTAGCGTCTCTCCCTGATGGTTCACCCCGACTTCTACTTCGAGCGTTAAGTGCATTTGTTTCCCTTCATTCACAGATTGGCGCGTTGACTCCAGAAATCGTGAAGTCCGTTCTCGAGGTTGAAAAATTGCTCAAGTCTTTCTTAGCTCAAAATGAATCAATGATCCATTCAAGTGAGGATCAGCCGAGTGAAGGCGCTCAAAATAACCAACCAGACAAGGATCAAAAGTGGCAGCTGAGGGTAGTCGTGGACCAATCCCAGAATGATCAATCGTCTGTGGCTTCCGAACATTTGGCTCAAAGCAGCGAAGTCTTCACACCACCTGCATCTGCCTTTAAGCTGACCACGTATAAGAGGGTGTGTTCGAACGTTGGTGATTCTGACCTGGAAAGCGATACGGATGACCACGTGCAAGAAATTCTCTCGATGACCTCAGCTACCGTGGATCTGGTTCTTAAGTCACCTCCATTAAGGAAAAGCCCCAACAAAAAAGCAAGACGCAATAAAGCAAGGAACAAGGCTGCAACACCTAGCACCGATAGTACGGTTGCTAGTGGAGGCGAGATTGGTACGCCTAGCAGCAGTAGCACCCCTGCGAGGGTGAACATAAACGCAAATGAAGAAGCTACAGTGCAAGCTCAGGCACAGAGCGAAACACGCAAGCGGTGTAAGCAGTCAGCAATGTTGCATCACCACACGCGAGAACTTCTGCGGGAAATGGAATCTGAATTCGCTTTCTTGACGAATGATAATAGCCAGAGCCTTTCATCGACTGTGATGTCAACCGATGACGTGAGCTCAGTGCATGATTGGGCGTCACCCATGAGGCCCAAGCGTTCATCCTCGTTGAGACTAGCTGGTAGCAGAAGCCAGACCCCAGTGCGTATTGAGCGAGAGAATCACAAGAAGCTTGTTCTTAGCCTCGATGACCAAGCTGAATCTGTACAATCCAGAGTGAAACCACCAGCGCATCCTTTTGGCGACCCCACGACACCCGTCAGGAAACATAAAGCAACAACAGCAGTCGTGAAGTCATCATCTGCGTCACTTGGTAACTCACCAGCAACGGTAACTTCAAGCAGACGTAAGCAGAAGATCGCTAAGCCGCCTTCGCAGATCATGCGCACGTCCAGCTCTGTGTTTGAATTCACAGATTAGTTTCAAGAGAGATGAGAGAGGAAGATGAAACATATCGTTTCAATTCTCGCTTCAACAAGACGCGAGCATGAATGGCTGGCGTGATATCACGTGTTGGCGTCATCACCAGGTACTTAACTCAAGAGAAACAAGCATGAACTCAAGAGAGACTTTACTTTGCAGTCGGTCGGATCAAAGGCAGCAAATCAAGAGCCCCTATGTGTAGACCAGAGATCAAGAGCAAGACGGAAAAAGATAGTGTGGACGACTGCATTCAGCAATACGAGAAGTTCGATGAAACGACCGAAGTGCGAACACTACGTGGGCGATTTCTGCGAAGCGTCCTTGTGCTGACGATCTATCTGCGGGTGTGCGTGTTGGCATTGCTTCTTGTCACGTGGGCTTTCACAGGCGTCACGCTGCTCTATGCATTAGCCAAGTGGGAATTCGCGGCCGTTCCAGATATCGTGTGGTGCTTTTTGATCGCCATGGCACTATGGGGAACGTACCACGTGGCTACTCCAGGTGACCGCACATGGCCTTTCCTGTGTCGATTACATCTCGACACACTGAGCAAGTATCCGTATTTCCGATACAACTCGTGCCTCTTCGAAGACGACAGCGAAGAATCGCATTGTATTGCCCCAGTTGCTTCAATTGCTACGTCGGTGACGGCAGATGCCCGCGCAGTGTTTGCGTTTCACCCGCATGGAGTTCTAACTTGTGGGTTTTCGTTCAATGGTATGCACCATAAACGGTTTACGCAGTCCAACATTCGCTGGCTCGTGTCTGAAAATTATTTCTGGTTTCCCATGCTCCATGACCTGTTTTCTTGGCTTGGCTGTGACGATGTGACAAAGAAGACGTTCACAAAGCTTATGCGTGACGGGCGCAACATTGGTTTTATCCCGGGTGGCTACGAAGAGCACACTCTTTACGAGCGTGGCAAGTATTGCGTGTTCCTCAAGAAGCGTTTTGGTTTCATCAAACTTGCTTTGCAACACGGCTACAAGGTATGAGAGCTCAATGCAAACATATTATCATTCATGCGTGATGCTTATTATTTCCTTCATTGACGTAGATCTATCCTGGATTCACATTCGGTGAAGAGCAGACTTTCCATGCTTTTCCGTACTTGCAGCAGTTCCGACTCAAGCTCAATGGGTGGAAAATCCCAGGCGCTATCTATTTTGGCAGTAAATACTTGCCCCTAATGCCGCGTAGCGATGTGGATCTCATCACAGTTTTCGGACGTGCTGTGCAGTTCCCGACCATCGCGAACCCGACGGCCGAAGAAGTTCAAGAGCATCAGAGGATTTATATTGACCGCAACAAGGTCAAGTACGCTGTGAATCCAGCCGCTGTACTGGAGATCCTTTGAGCGCACGAAGCCATGTGAAAAGCAAAGCGGTTTGCATGCGTGTATTTGTTCATGTGCATACATTGCATGGCGTAGTATCTGTTGTTGAAAATGAAGTTTTTTTGCAAAGGTTATCCCTATTGATTGACATCATCGTAAGGAATTCACCAAGGCTAAAATCAGTCCTTAGAAGAAATCCAAGAAGATCCAGGGTTTCGCATATCGTCATCATCGCAGTCCAAGCATTCGGACTTCAAACGCGCTGTGTCCCCTCGAACAGCCATGCGGCGAGTCTGTATTTCCGGAGACGCAAGCCGTTGTTATGAGCCAAATGTCGAAGTGATGTGATGATAGACTGCATCTCGCTAGCAGCGACAGTAACTTCAAGAGACTTTTCACAAAGCCAGTGTCACACGCAAGGCTAGCGCTGTGTTGAGACTGATTTGATCCAAGAGATATACTACGGTACATCGTTCGATCCCTCACTTCAACATGGATGACAGGCATGACGTCACCGAACTGGCGTCATCAGTGAGTATCGACTTCCAGAGGGTCCTACTCAATTCCAGCAGCCTCACATTGAAATCAGACGCAGCAAGAACATCAATGTGCAGTTCAGGTGTCAAGACCAAGACGTCAGCGAAAGGAGAGGTTGGCGACGTGGTTGATCGCATTCCGCAATGGCAGGATTTCGACGAGAAGCCCGAAGTGCAAACACTACGCGTACAGTTTCTACGACGCGCCATTTTGTTCACGATCTATTTCGCGTGGGTGTGCGTGCTCGTGTCGCTTCTGGGGATGTGGGCCATCACGGGCGTCACATTCGTGTGTGCGCTGGTACTACGAGATTTCACAGTTGTCCCGGATGTTGTGCGGTGGTTTTTGATCGCCATGATGCTCTGGGCATCCTACTGTTTGGCAGCGCCGGGTGACCACACGTGGCAATTCCTGTGCCGATTGTACCGCGACACGCTGACCAAGTATCCGTATTTCCGGTACAATCGCTGCGTCTTCGAAGACGATGAAGAAGAAACGAATGGTGCCGCTCCTGCTGCTTCGACATCGGCGCAACAACCATTGATCGCTGCTGACGCACGCGCAATCTTCTCGTTCCACCCGCATGGAATCCTCACCTGTGGGTTCTCTGTCAACGGTGTACACCACACGCGCTTCGCGCAGTCCAACATCCGCTGGCTGGTGGCGGAGAATATGTTTTGGTTCCCCGTGCTCCGTGAGCTGCTATCTTGGCTCGGCTGCGACAACGTGACGAAGGAGTCGTTCACCAAACTCATGCGGGCTGGATCGAACATCGGCTTTCTCCTGGGCGGATTCGAAGAAGCCACACTGTACCAGCGAGGCAAGTATCGCGTTTTCCTCAAGAAGCGCTTTGGCTTCATCAAGCTTGCACTGCAACACGGCACTGCAACACGGCTACAAAGTGAGTGAACTCATTGAAATGATCCTATTGGAAAATATGTACTGACTCGCTTCTTTCCTCGTAGATCTATCCTGGGTTCACATTTGGCGAAGAGCAAACGTTCCATGCATTCACCTACTTCCAGCAATTTCGGCTCCAACTGAACGAATGGAAAATCCCCGGCGTCTTCTTTTTTTGGCAGCAAGTACTTGCCGTTCATGCCGCGTAGCGACGTAAATCTCATTACAGTCTTTGGTCACGCTGTGCAGTTCCCGACGATTACGAGTCCGACGACCGAAGACGTGCGAAAGTACCAGCAGATCTACATCGAAGCGCTACGAGGAGTGTTCGACCGCAACAAGATCAAATTTGCTGTGAATCCAAACGCTGTGCTGGAGATCCTTTAAGCGTATATCTGCAGATCTTAGAAGCAGAGACTTGGGTGGATTGCAGGTGAAGTAGGATCTGATGTTGAAATGAGATTATGCATTGCATTTCCTAGACCAGACCTTGTTACATATCTGGGATCATCGTTTGGAAGTGCTAAATGGACGAATGATGAAACCAGATTACCTAACACCAATTGATGGAATTACGACCATCGCGTGACCAACAGTGAGTCAGTCCGAAGCCAATTGCATCTGTTGCAACTTATCTGTGCTGAAGAGGGCCCGCGTTGAGCGTTGGTGCTGCGTTCGATGTGTTTGAATCCACACGATTGTCCTCAAGAGAGATGGGCGCGGGAATTGGATCGTATCTTGCGTTACCATGGGCCACTGCATGACGTCACCAACTGGCGACATCACTGGGAGCTGCTTCGAAAAAAATCCAAGCCACTTCACTTTGCAATCCGACAAGCAAGCCAAGAACCTCAATGTGCAACCTCGTTGTCAAGAGCAAGCCCCCAGCAAAGCGTGGCATCGATGGCGTGGTTCACCGCATTCCTCAATGGGAGAATTTCGACGAGAAGCCCGAGCTACAGACATTGCGAGGCCAGATTCTACGACGGGCTACGCTGTTCACAGTCTATTTCACGTGGGTCTGCCTCCTGGTGGCGTTTTTAACGATGGGTGTCTTCGCCGGCCTCCTGTTTGTGCTTGCACTCGTCAAGCGGGATCTCTCGATCGTTCCAGACTTCGCGCGCTGGTTTGTAGTCGCCATGGCGCTGTGGACATCGTACCACTTCGTCATGCCAGCCAACCAGACGTGGCCGCTACTGTGCCGATTATACCGCGACACGCTGACCAAGTATCCATATTTCCGGTACAATCGCTGCGTCTTTGAAGGCGATGAAGAAGCAGTTGATGGCGCCGCTCCTGCGGCTTGTGACTCAACGCAGCCACAACTGGTGCCAGCCGATGCGCGTGCAATGTTCGCGTTCCACCCGCACGGAATCCTCAGCTGTGGGTTTTCAGTCAATGGCGTTCACCACACGCGGTTCGCGCAGTCCAAAACTCGGTGGCTCGTGTCGGAGAACATGTTCTGGTTCCCCGCACTCCGTGAACTGCTCTCGTGGCTTGATTGCGGCACTGTGGAGAAGAAGACGTTCACAAAGCTCATGCGTGCTGGCACTAACGTCGGCTTCTTCCCCGGAGGATTCGAAGAAGCAACGATCTACCAGCGTGGCAGGTTTCGCGTTTTCATCAAGAACCGGTTTGGCTTCATCAAGCTAGCATTGCAGCACGGCTACAAGGTGCGTTGACATGGCCAATGGAGTACTCGTTCTTGGCTCACATTGATTGCTCATGGCGCATGGCGTAGGTCTATCCTGCATTCACCTTTGGCGAAGAGCAGACGTTCCACTCGTTTACTTACTTGGAGCAGTTCCGGCTCAAGCTCAACGAGTGGAGGATCCCTGGCGCTTTCTTCTTTGGCGACACATACCTGCCGTTCATGCCACGCAGCGATCTGGATCTCATCACAGTCTTCGGCCGTCCTCTCCAGTTCCCGACCATCGCGAACCCGTCGGCTGAAGATGTGCAAACGCACCAGCAGCTGTACATCAATGCGCTGCAGGGAGTGTTTGACCGCAACAAGAGCAAGTATGCAGTGGACCCAAATGCTGTGCTGGAGATCCTCTAAGCGCATGATGAATCGCATCACGTAAGAAGACAGAGCTTTGATTCAGTTGTTGGAATGAATTTGTACCCGAATGGCTCCACTGTCAACTTGCTCTTTGTCATATCGGACACTGCAACCTGTTGACGTAATCCACTAACTGAAGCTTTGTATCGGTTTTTGGAGGAGACTCGTACGAACCGCTCGCTCAAAGCCCATGTGCCGCCTGGAGGCCAAGCCTGCAGCTGCTGCAGGCCGCCGCAATGCGCAGTGGCCCAATGCTGACGAACAGCCAGAGATGCAGACGCTCAAGGCCCAGTTCCTGCGCCGCATCATGCTGTTCACCATCTACTTCGCCTGGGTCTGCATGCTGCTCATCTTCATGGCGCTCTGGGTCTACTCGGGTCTCATGATCCTGCGCGCGCTGGTTGCGTGGGACTCGACACTCGTGCCGGCCAGCGTACACTGGTACCTGCTGGGCATGACGCTCTACGGGTCGTACTACAAGCTCACGCCCAGCGACCACACGTGGACGGCAGCACGCAAGTTGGCTCGCGAGACGATGCACAAGTACCCGTACTTCCGATACAACTGCTGCGTGTTTGAAGACGACGACGAGAACAAGCAGCAGCGACTCGTGACTGAAGACGAGCGCGCCATGTTCGGCTTCCACCCGCACGGCATTCTCTCGTGCGGCTTCTCCGTCAATGGCGTCCATGGCGTGCGTTTTGCCAAGGCCAACATGAAGTTTCTCGTGGCCGAGAACTTGTTCTGGTTCCCGGTGATCCGCGATCTGCTGCTCTGGCTCAACTGCGGCAACGTCAAGAAGGACACGTTCGTGCAGCTCATGCGTGCGGGACGCAACATCGGCTTCATTCCGGGCGGGTTTGAAGAAGCCACACTCTATCAGCGTGGCAAGTACCGCGTTTTCATCAAAAAGCGCTTTGGCTTCATCAAACTGGCGCTGCAGCACGGCTACAAGGTAACGTACAACAACAATATCCCATTCTCGTATTGTCCCAGTACGCTTACGTTCAGTATCCCATCGGATAGATTTACCCTGGCTTCTCGTTCGGCGAAGAGCAGACGTACCACGCTTTCCCATACTTGCAGCAGTTCCGTCTCAAGTTAAATGAGTGGAAGGTCCCTGGCGCTGCCTTCTTTGGAAGCAAATACTGCCCCATTATGCCACGCAGCGAGGCAGACATCATCACAGTCTTTGGCCGCGCTTTGGAGCTCCCGACCATCGCGCATCCAACGCCCGAAGATATCAAAAAGTACCAGCAGCTCTACATCGATGCGCTGCAGGGCGTGTTCGAGCGCAACAAAGCAAAATACGCCGTGAATCCTGAAGCGAAACTGGAGATCCTGTGAGAACGCTCGGTATTGCATTCCTTCATACATAGAAACACTCAATCAATGGCGGCGACCATACATTACCAGATTCAAATAAACAAAACAGCCTTTCGTGGTTCTTCATGCAATGCAGAGCTGAGTCAAATGACAATGCGCGACGTCACTCAAGCTGACTCCCAAAATTCACAGCTTGTCTGTGCACCTTCCTAGTTTAAATTACTCACGCGCTGGAGTCCCATCTGACCCAGAGCGCCAGCGCTGTAATCGCCGTAGGAGAGTTTCTGAGCCGACAGGTGCGCGTTCGGTCTGACTCTGTTCGATACCAGCATCCACTGACTCAGGCTGGTTTGTCTGGTTGCTCACGCCTGTGGAAGGTGCTGGTGCGCCTTCGGGCGCCCAAACATTGTCCAGCATCGCTGAGACGTTCCACGTCATTTCTTCATCAATTTCATTGATCGCTTCGATTGGTACACCAGCTCCGGCGATATCATGTCGTTCCTCTTGACGCTCACGGATTCGATCCAAGTCGAAATGGCCTGTCAGGATGCGCTCGATCGTTCGCTCTGGTGATTGCGTGCGCATCAAATCGGCATGCAACTCCTCGACTGAGTATTGCGGGAAAACGTCATAGATCTGCTGGATCATGTCCGGGGTCACTACGAACGGAGCTGGATTGTCACGATGGCGCACAATCTCGAAAGACAATGTCGGGAATGGAATCCAGCGAGACAAAAACTCCGCTATAAAGGCACGCAGCACAAAGCAAAGTAAGAACAAGAGGAGTCAAGACATCAACAGACAGCTCCAACGTACTGCTGAAGCGAAACACGTCCTCGGTTTCGGAGGCCACTTGATGGTGGGGTGGAGCAACTGGTGCAGCCACTGGTGGAGCAGGAATCGCGTCATTTGGCGGCATATCAGCTGGTGGAGCTTCCGGCTCAGTAGCAACAGGCTCTTCGACAATTGGGATAAACGATGGATCACGCTGTTTGCCAGAATCAACACGTTTACGGCAAATGGGACAACGCAGCGTCGCATTTGTCCGCGCAGCACCCGCGGCATCTAACGTTGCTTCTGCGCGATGGTCGGGATCAAGCGCGGTGAAAGCATCGCCAATGGAGGCCTTTTGCAGACACTGGCGCAGGCAAAAGCGGTGGAACAAGTGTCCGCATTGCAGCTTCTTGGCGTGGGTCGCCATGGGCTTGAGGCAGATCACACAGACATCGTCAGCCACCGCGTCCAGCTCTTCCTGCGTGGCATCCAGAAAGCACTCGTCCAGCTCCAGCACGACGTCGTGGTAGAGCTTCACGTGGCGGAGCTTCTCCAGCACTTGCACGGTCGCATTCTTCACGTTCAAGATGAGGATGAAGTCGAGAAAACTGATGCGGAACTGGTCCATGCTAATGATGTACAGGTAGTAGAAGACCAGCTGCACCAGGTAGCAGCCACTGAGCGCCGTTTGCAGCACCAGCAGGTAGAACTCGCCCTTTTCGGAGCCAAAGACGACGGTGTTGCCCACATCAAAGACATGGAACAGCACCTTCACGCCCAGTTGCAGCGCCTTGATCATGAGCAAAGCGCCTTCAAACCAGGCGAAGTGGGTCACGAGCTGCGCGAACGAGTGATCGGACGACCACAGGAGCGCCATCGCCACGTCCAGCGCGATCACGATGCTCAGTACGAAGCCGAGACGGCGCAGATCCGCCCACTGGGGCATGGGACGCGTCACCAGCTATCACAAGAGCCACAATGACGCATTAGAGACCGCAAGAGCGTCTGTCAGGGCGTAGGAAGACCAACGTACATGCTCAAAGCGCGCTCGACAAAACGACAGCAGGCCTCGCAGGAACGCAATGGACGAGAGCCAGAGCAGCAGCACACCCATGCTGGTCTGCTCCTGCGCAGGCCCCATGGTGCTGGCCAGCAGCAGACAGCGCATGAGCACGAAGTGGATGAGCGTCTCTTTCGTCTGCTGCAGCTCCGCCGGGCGGATGGTCTTGAAGCAGACGTAGGCCACGGCCAGGAAGACATGGTACGTCATCACGGCGTAGAAGTGCATGGCGATCTGCAGCCGCCCATCCATCGTCAGTCCTCACCATACTCCAGAGAGAGAGCAGAGGTCTTACGTACCATGGAGCTGGTGCGCGAGTGCATGAGCTGGTGCAGCAGCGTCTTGGCCGTCACGCGGTCCTCCACGTGGCGCGCGGCGTGGGCCACCGCCACGGCCGTGGACGCGAACGTGAGCAGCAGGTACCTGCGTCCGGACATGACGGAGGCCACGCGGTGCAGCCGAGGCTCGGCCGGAGGTCGCGCGTGCATGGCGGAAGAAAGAAGGAAGCCCGAATGGCACAAAGCAGCGTGATTGCATCATCCGGAGGTTGCACGAAGGTAACCATTGAACTTGCGGACATGATGGAGGAGGCGTACTTCCGCATGCACGTGAAGCTGGCCAACTGGACGCAGCGAACCATCTCACGCAAGGTAGGACCCTCCACCGCTCTGGCTGTGCTCTGTATAGGCAGGTTGACTGCTTCGTTCTCACGTTGTGGCTGATTTGTGTGGCTCTTAGAACCGCGTGCGACTGGAGATCGCGCTGTTTGTAACCACGGCGCATCTTCTGGTGCTCTTGTGCTGGGTGCATGCGTCGTTCATTGCGCGTGAAGGGGCTGGCGACTGCCTGCAGCCGTATCTTGAGCACAATGTGGCTCCCGCACTGCTGCGCGTGCAGATTCAGAGTGATGATCCCTTCGCCCATACGCCTGCGTTCGTGTATGCAGCGCAGAAGGAGACGCTTGTGGCTCTATCGGAGCTCCATGAGGCACCAGCGACGCCTTTGACCAACGTATCAACGGTGGTTCTCCCAGCCACGAGCCATTGCTTCGATCTGCTGGGCATTGGACAGCCGGAGCTCTGGACGATCGTGCTGGACCTGGGCCTGGGCTACGACACCATTGTGCAGAACCTCTTCCTGCAGCACTACGGACGGCGCGGCTTCTACTATCGAGAGTCTACCAGTCGCATTTACGATCTGCAGAGCGGAGTGTTCAAGGCCAGCGAGTCCAGTGCTGGAGTAAGTGGTTCATGTCTTGATCCCGTGGAGTCTGGTACTGATACGGAAGCTTTGTTGGCTGGATAGATCTCTCAGTACGCTACACAGAAGCTCACGATCGTGAATGCGATCCTGTTCTTGTTCTTCGTCATCACGGCAGTGGTTGTGCTGGTGTTGACGGAAACGCAAAAGCGTATGGCCATGTTCTCAGGTTGGCACTAATTCTGTGGATATTGGGCTGAGCTCATAATGTAATGACTCATTTTGGATGACAGCGCTACTTCGAAATAGACGCCAGCTGCAAATCCCATTGCCGAATCTAATCGTGGGCTATTTCGCGCAATCGCTCATGCTTTGTCCCGTGATGGTACGCACACGCTTACTCCTGAACTCATGCAATCATGCAAGCGTATTGACTTTGACTCGTGGTCGTAGGTTGGAATGTTATGGTCTCTCTGTTGGCTATACCAAGATGTCATCGTGGCGTTTTACGTGATGGCTCTCATGTCGATTGGGGAATCTTTCTTGGTCACCAGGTTCGCTTTGTTTATTTTGCGCATTCGCTCGTACAAATGATGAGAATAACTGTGAATGTTGATGATGCTATCGCAGTGTTCGCACCCGCTTGTCCCAAGCCTATTTCCCGCCGCTTTTCTTCTGCGTCTTCGCAGCGTTCCACGTTTACTTCTTTTCCTTCCCATTTGGCTTCACGTATCTCGCTCTGTGGATTATGGCGCTGATGCTGATGCATCTGATCTTGTTTTTCTGGAACTGCTTTGAAATGCCGGCCTTGGAACGCGGTACTATATCAGTGCAAACACCAAGAGAACGCTACATGACTCCTGTTTGGAGAGAATGAAGAAGTTGAACAGTCTAGAATCGATCCAAGGTTACTCTTTCGAAGTTAAATGAGGGCATTTTCTATTCGACATCGTGTCCACACCAAAGAATTCTGTCCATCTCCTGCTCCATTTGCTGCATGGACATGGAATCGTCGAAAATTGCAAACAGATCCATCGTTTCATAGTGATTCACGACGATCCAGAGCTTTTGCCCATCCACCACGACTCGCTCTGCTTCCTGGTGCAACGCTCGATATTGAAGGCCATTGGTTTCTTGCAGATGGTAGCTTGGATTTACTGGCGTTCCAGGCCGAGGGAAGATGTGAGCGTTTTCGGCCGATATGTCAGCTCCTGATTCGCTCGCTTGCTCGTGAAGAAATAGTGTGCTCGGGTCGTTGCAATCCAGCTTTACCCGCGGCAACCACGTTGGCTTTTTAGGATCTGGCCGTGTTATCTTTGGCTTCTGGACGATCATTTCGTGCTGAAAGGATGCGATTCTCCCGATAAATTCGGTTAAAATCAGTCTGAGAGAGTCCTCTGCAAGTTTCGACTCGACCTTGGAGCCTTGAAAATGCTGCTCCACGCTTGGCCCAAATATTGCGTTGCGCAGATGGTCAACGAACAAGCAGTACCAAACCTTTGCTATTATCGTTTCTTTTTTGCCAATTTGAGACAAGTCAGGACGCGGGATCTGGTATGGTTGCGCTTGTGAGTCACAAAACTTGGCAATATTTGTGTCGACAAAATCAATGATCTCGCAAAGCATATCAGACTGGATAAGGCTCTCCCACCGCGCTTGACTATCGTCGTGATGCTGCTGCCCTTCTTCCATGTTCAATTCATCCAAGTAGATGATTTGAAACTGTGGTATAACCCAGAATGAGTGAGATCAAAGCAATCGAGGAAAAGCAAATAACATTTCCTACATTTTCGTGCTCAACCATCAAACAGGAGTGACTCCTTGGATAGAACCCATGTCTGGCGAATTGGAAATCGTGGAATTCATAGCAAAGACATTTCCATGGGCAATCTACAAAATGTGTGTGATTGATTAGTGATCGGCCATATTGAGTCGCATAGCGGGGCGTTTGTATGACCATTTGGAACACATAGCTCTTTTGCTAGCGCTTGGAAGCGACCATACACGATCCATTGATAGATCAGCTCCGAGTAGTCTCTGCGCATGTTGGAGACAATGAGTTGCTTTCTGCGATCAGTGATACTTTTGTTGTCAGTTGTTGCAAGTGAACCAGATTCGCAACAGGCACGCACCGATACAAGATGCAATACCCATCATCGACAGTCTATGCAAACGGACTAATCAGTTACAGGATCGCCTCATCAGCTTGGCTTGTGAGAAATACCTCAGACCCTCTCTTCTGCAGCGCGCTGAGTGTGGAAAGCTTTGCCTGAACGTAAATGCCTAGTTATCGTCTGAGGTGCTCTAGGGACGTGAACATTCGAGCTAACCAGCATATCCAAGGGGTATTCGAGTGCAGGCATCCAGCCCTTGAATGCAAACTGGAAGTGCGACTTGAACGCCAAATCTGGCAACATAATGTTCAGTCACAACGTGAGTTCATCCAGACAGCGAAATCGAATGAGGCATCCAAACCTTGTTCGATTGTGGCGAATACGCTGGCAAAGAAGCCATTCAAGCGCTCTGTCAAGTCTGAATTGCGCCGCTGCCATTGGGATAGCTTCTGGTCAGGATACCCAAAGAAGCTGAGCAACAAGTCGCAGCTGGACCGCGTGTAGTACTAGATTCAAGACGTGAAGTGTGAGTTTGGCTCTCATGAGTCCGGCCACTGCTGGATTTACCTGCACGATCGCAATTGATGGAATGCTTCTTGGAAACACGAGAATGTACAGGACTTCGTAGAGATTGGCAAAGCCAACGACGCGTTCTCGGTCGTCGCCCACACGTAAGTGCGCCGTCTGAAGCGGTTCTCCGCAGAAGGAGGTGGTGGCCCCCATGGCCGCCGCCAGCACGCCACGTAAACTCAGCCACACGTCTTGTCGCATTACTGAAGGATAGTGATACAGCAGGTTGTCATCGCCTTCCTTTTCTGTCGTATCCAGCAGCAAGATCTCCATCGTTTCGACTCAAAATATGTGTCTTTTATCGGCATCCGCCGCTTCGAAGGGGCGCTTCAGATCTGTTTTGCTGCAGTGTTGGAGAGAGCTATGGTGTTGTGTGATCAGGTGGACTGGCGATCGCCAAAGCAAGCACTGGAGCTTGATCTGAGCCTCGTTGAAGATGTTTTCCATCGACTGGCCAAGCTGAGTGACCAGAATCAGTTGGAGCATCGGCGCTCGGCTGACGCAGAGCAACGTGCTGTCATTGCGTTCGAGGACCGTCTGTTCGCCAAGTCCGACGTTCTCGTCGCATTGGAGCAAGCTGGGATGTTCCTGCAGAAACGGCCCTATCTTCGCATGCTGCATACGCGATTAGCGTGCGTATCCAACGAGAAAGAGGCCGGGAGTGTTGCTGGATTCGTCCGGTATCGCGTCCGTGAGCCCACGCTTTCATTTTCCATGGCCAAGGCTCGATTTCTCCAGATCTACAAGACTAAGCAGGCGTCTATCGCCTTTGAGAAGCAAGTACAGGCATCGAAAGCACAGGCTCATAGCACCTCACTCTGGTGCGTGCGTAATCCGAAGAGCTACATCAAGAGACCATCGCAGTTCTATGGTGTGCATGTGATTCCAGTCAAGCCCAAGTCTCAACGACTGATTCAACTAGAGCAACAGATTATCGCACGACACGCTGTCGTTCTGGTTCAAGGAGCGATCCAGCTTGTGATGGACCGACTGCTATTAGATGTTCGACCTAGAAGCGGCAAATCAACTGGTCGATCCACCAGTCGATCGATTCGCGAAAGCGCTCAATCTCGGGTTGGCACTGGTGATACTCGCAAGACGCCGATGTCACGGTTAGCTATTCGAGCCCAGACTCAACGAGAGCAAGCGCAATCAGAAGAGCAAAGACGGCGACTTCGCATTGCGCTTTTCGCACCACAGCGCAATCCGATTTCTCAATCAGGTGGAGCCGATGATAGCAAGAAGTCAATAAAACGACGCGATAAACCGACAGCACAAGAGCAACTACTAGCCACCATCGAAGCAAATGGAGATGCTCGTCTCGCTGAGAGACTGTGGAATCAGCCTATCGCTCGCGCAGGCTTTCAGCGTGCGATTGAGCAAGCTGCCAATTTAGATCTCCCCAAGGAAGATGAATGGGGGCTCGTGCAGATCTGGAGGCGTGTTTATCGGAAACATACAGTTGATGGGCTCCGCGCCGCGTCGCTCAAGCCATCAATTATCCCCAGTGATCCGGACGTGCCAGTTAGCTCTGAGGAGATTTCTGAGAGTTAGCAGAGCTCTTTTCCCAGTTGCAGAACAGAATAACGGGACAACGGGACGATGTCGGTCTACACGAAACAAAGAAGGAAGGCAGCTCAGTGTGCGATTTGACGCCAAGAGCCCAAGATCGCCCGAAACAAGCTCAATAGAGGACCATGAAGACCAGCTTTGTCGGAGCTCTCCTCGTTGTAGCGCTCGCCGCTTTGATCCAGTCGACGAGTGCGGAAGAAGCCGAGCACTTGCGCCGTTTGGATGATGCCCCGCCCCCGCCGATGGAGGCTGGCGCTCCCGAAGACGCTGCTGACGACCAGGAGTACTGGGGTGGCGGTGGAGGTCGCTGGGGCGGCGGTGGAGGTCGCTGGGGCGGCGGTGGCCGCTGGGGACGTGGTGGCTGGTAAGCTGCTCATGCCAGGCGATTCAAGATTCTCGTGCGTGAAGACTCGGGAATCGTTTCTGTTGAGTAGCCTTGGTAGCTTTGTTATCAGAGGCGAAAGTGCCGTATGAAGCTTTTGAATGAATCAGGAGTCCTTCTTTCGTTGTGGAATTGAGTTATTAGTGCTCTTAATACTTAGCGGGTTGTTACCGACCACTGCAGGTTCTTCAGACGATTCGATGGCTTTCCGTCTACATTGGATAAGTCATAACTTCGAAATGCCCATTCGCCCTATTAATAACAGAACATCCATGGATTAATTAAATCATCTGAGCACTTGCGAACAACGTTCCGGTCGTGAAGCGCTTTCCGTAATTCCGTGATCGGCGTGAGACCAATTTGGCGCTGAGAGCTTCAGTACTGTATGTAGTGTAGCCAATCTCCCTGTCTTTTATAGTCTGAGTAGAGAAAGCTGCTCGTGTTGCATGTAAGCTTGAATAGCTCTGAATTTACAGAGTCTGCTCATTCCGATACAGCAGTTGAATGCCGCCTTCCGAGCAATCAAATCGGGAAAAGAAATGTAAGGGGACTGAACGAGCAAAGGCAGTAAGTAGTAATTCACAAACTTTCGGTTTGTGTCTCAACTTGGGCTCGAAAATTGCTATAAAACATGGTACATGGTACCAGAAAGTGGTTCCCTCATAGCAAGTTTGATACATGGGTGGTCCACACAACGGTACATGGTACCATAAAGTCCGTCATACAAGAGTGGACCACACCACGGTACATTGTAAGTCGAAATGTAACCCCCGGTATTACTACTGTGGTGAGACCAATACTACAGGTGGTATTGGTAGTCTACCACACTTAATATTTCTATTACTATTGCCCAATTTGCCAAAAGAGTACTATTACTACGGGTAGTACTACTTTAGTTACTACTAAGATAAAATTCTGCACCAGCAACAGGGTTCCGATCTACTGCTGCATCTGCTGCCATCCTTGCAGCTGGCTGTGGTGATTTGGAAATGGTCAAATTGCTCGATAGCCACAAGGCCAATATAACCAAGAAGGCGATGGCGAATGCTATTGAAAACGGGCATTTGGAGGTTATCCAATGGTTGCACAAGCAGCGGTCCATTGATCCATCTTCTGGTATGGCGAGTATTGCTGCTGCAAATGGGCATTTGGATGTTGTGAAATGGCTGTATGATAATCAGTTGGTAGCCTGGGCAGGAACACTCATGGACTGGCGGCAGAAAATGGTCACCTCGCAGTGGTGAAATGGCTCCGGAACAATCAACCCCCAGCATCTATATACCGGCACTGGCTCAATTCTCAGCCAGTCGTGAAGGCAGCTGCTGGTGGGCATATCAACATTGTGCAATATCTACTATCGGGCGCTGGACGGCACTTTCTTGACAAATTGATTTTAAAGGCGGCCACCAACGGGCATTTGCAACTTGTTCAATTGCTTTATGAACGCCGCATAAGTTATGCGGCTTGCGTTATGCGGCATAACGCAAAACGCGAGCCTGAACAGGTGTAAATTGTACAGCAACCCAGTCAACAAAGCTTCGATCAATGGCCATTTAAGTGTGGTCAAGTTTTTGGTGTCCAAGGGCGGAGACGTCAAATATATAAAATTGGACAAGCTGGGATCTAAACACTATCAGTTTGCCGCTCTGGAGTGGATGCTGAAGCGCGGCCACTACAGTGGTTGACTAAGAGTTTTCTGAAGGTTTTGAGCTCTTCACCGTGTTGCTGTCAGAAATAGCGGTATCTGAAAGTCAAAGTCTACGATGCTAACCAAGAGTTTCGCTCCAAAATAGATAGGAATGCTTTGGTCTTGGTTGCCTGATTTGTTTCTGTTGTCATTTGGGGGATAACAATCTGGTCTGCTTTACGCCAAGTTCCAATTCAAATAGTTTTTCGCTGTTCTAAGTGCATAGATTCATTTGCACGAGTGATTTTGTAAATTTTCCATCCGTATTCGCAGAGTATCGTTTAAATATATGTCGAACCGCTGAGATAATAAGCTATGTTTCAGCCGAGAGCTTTACTCGTACTTGACTGTGGTGAGCTACAAATAGTGTATGATTTGCTGCTCCAAGCTTTACTTCTGGCAATGCATCAGGTTTATGACAGAAGGCGCTGCGCGGAGACACAAACTTTTGCTAAATGAAAGCACAACAATTCACGAGAAGTCTGAGATATGATCCCCTAGCGTGACTCAGCTGTGCGCTAGCGCTGACTCAGCCAAGTGCTCCTTTCGCGCCCCTCTCGTCTATAATGGCTCTACTTGTTACCGCAGATGCGGTTGCTCGAGCGCGACGCATCTGCAGTAACGACTAGAGCGAGTCGAATCCAATGGAGGCGACTTCATCTTCATTGCTCAGCGAACAGGCGGAAATGAGCATCGCGATAACGTTGAAGGTCACGCGGACGTCTTTGCGCAGAAATTGCTGCAGCAGGCGCAACGCGACTCTGTGGACACGAGCGTGTGATGCTGATCGCCGCCGTACCAGCACGATATCTACTAGTTTCAGGTCGAATTGAATAGAGAAATTCAATCAAGTCCATCGCGTGATTTCCAACTACAGTCTCGATGGAGTGCTCAATCCATTCAATAAATGCGTTCTTTTCCTTCCAATGATATTCGCTCATGATCCATTTGGCCATCGCCAAATCAGTACAACCATGGGTTGGGTCACTCAAATAGTCACTTGCATAGTTTTCGCATAGCCATTTGGCGACAGGTAAACATCCAGAGGCGACAACTTTGCTCAGCACTTGCTCTTCCAGGTAAGTATTCGGTCATCACCGCTGCATGTCCCTCCCTGACTGCAGCATCAACATTGTGATTGAATCGCTGTTCACGAAAGGATTGAGGAACGCAAGTCCATTCTTGCTCACCCAAAAACTCCACCAACAGCACCAATCCGTTCACTGTAGCGCTCTCGAGCGTCCATCCTTCGAGATCTATCGGTCCCAACAGCGAGTTGATCGTTTCGATGGCATGGGAAATGCTTCTTCCTCGTCTCTTGCAAAGTATCTTGACGGCCGAGTAGATCGGTTGCGCCGGTGGCGTCGTGGGAATCTGAGTAACTTTGTAGCGCTTCGCCATGTTTCCAAGTGAATGTTGGATTCTGCTTCTTTCCGACAGAATCTAACCCGGCAGTTAGTCTACAAATGTCAACAGTGCAATTCAAACGCAAAACGCACAGATATACTATGCGAGCAAGGGATTTCTGTCCTTTGGAGCTATAGCTTTGATTCTATCTGCTCTGGTCCTCCCGCTCTCATAGCAAACACTACTAGCCACTCAATTGGCCGTGAAGATCTGGATGTTGGTGACCTCGAAGTACGCGGACGAGTCGTCCTTCTTCTGCTCCTCCAGCACGATGCGGAACTCCTCGAAGAACGGGAAGCCGGTGTTGGCGTTGTGGCCGCCGCCCGAGGCGCACGAGTTCGAGGCGTCCACACCCCAGAAGAGGTCGGCGTTGTTGTAGATCTTGGACGTCGAGACGGAATCACTGCCTGCGGTGATATCGTACGTGTACGACCCGTCCTTCTTGGCGCCCTTGGTCACGGTCGGGTTCTGGATCAGCTGGATGTACTGGCCCGTGCTGTCCGAGCCGAAGACCGTGGCGATCGAGTTCTGCGCGTTGTTGGCGAACTGCGCGCCGCAGGACGTGACCATGGGCTTGGTGCTGTCGTACCAGGCCGTCTTGGACGCGCTGGCCGAGCAGTAGCACGGGTCGCCGTCCTCCGTGCGCGGGCCCATGTGCATGGTCAGCTGGCCGTAGCTGGACACAGACGTGTAGTCCACGAAGCCCGAGTAGTCGTACGACGGGTACGTCGCGGCGTCCTGCGTGAACATCTCGAAGATGTCGAGCTCGCCGTAGTACGGCCAGCCGTTGCCCGTGGCGAACTGGTCCGTGATGGCCGTGTTGAGCATCCAGATGTTGGTGTCGCTCGTGGACGACCGCGTCCACTCGATGAGCACGATCTTCTCGCCGCTCCAGCCCGTGAGCGTGCGGATGGGCTCGGAGCTCGTGTCCGGCGTGAGCTTGATGCTGTCGCTCGAGAACATGCTCGAGTCCACGGCGCTGCCGCTGGCATACTGCCACTTGGACGAGTCGGTCCAGTCGAAGTCTACGGCCGTGTAGCCCAGCACTTCACCCGATCCGCTGGACGAAGCGGACTTGGAGGCGGATTTGGAGGCGGATGCAGACGCTAAAGAAATAGGGCAAATGTATAGTTAGTTGGGGGATCCTCTATGACGTGGATGACGTTGGCAAACGTACTGGTGTTGGAGGTCGTGTATTCGGCTTCGCCAGCCACTGAGCCAGCGGAGTACTTGGAGGACGACGAGGCGGATGAAGACGAGCCCTGGGATCCCTCGGTGGACGAGTAAGTGAGCACGTCGGTAGCGGTCGAGCTCGATCCGCCAGTTGCGACGGTGCCTGCGATCGTGCTGTCGGCGATGGTGGATGCACCCAAAGCGGTGGAACCTGAGCCATCCGTCTTGCTGTCACTGGACTGCGTAGTGGCAGTCGAGCTTCCGCTTGTGCTGACGCCAACACACACGCCGACGACGACGAGACAAATAAAGGCCAGACCGGCGTAGATCGGTTTCTTGCGCGCCGCCAGTCGCGCGCGAAGAGCATTCGAGTCGTCTTTTTCGTCGTACGCAGCGGGGAACGTGGCGTTATTGATGTCCACGGCACGGGCCGTCGACTCCTCAGCGTACTCAGCCGTCATGTTGCTAAGTCCGGTCTCACTTGGTAGTGGTTGTATCTAGAGTCACACGCTTGGGCGGCTCTCGATGGTGGTGTAGCAAATAAAAGAATCCGCTACGGCCGACGAGTGCAGAGGGGGGAACAGAAGCGGACCCGCCTGTCCAGTGCTAGAGGAGCGGACCAAGCGTGCCGGCCAGTCTCTCCCTTTGGCGGACCGCTTGATTGAAAACGCACGGTTGTAACAGAGCCATCTGGGAACGCTATGTCAACCCTACACGGCGCACCTCTGCAGACAACGCTGACTCTTTGACGCAGTCACGCCGGGCGAGACTATGGAGCTACATAGACGAGTCATCGGCAATACAAGAAGCGAGTGTATTTTTCCAACGACCCTGTAACCTCAACCCCTACCCCTGTGGCTTTAACCCTAAACCCCCCCTCTGCCTCCCCCAAGGGAGCACTTCGCGGTGATTGCGCTGCAAGCAGCGCTGTATCACTGCCTTCGGTAGCGTATCGCCACCATGCTTGGTCCAGGGTTTAAGCTGCGCACGCCGCGCCAAGCGCGTCGCACGGATCTTAAACCCTGGCATGAGTCTACACAGTTTAGCCTCCAAATTATTTCGGTTCTCGTATCCATACTTGTATTGACCAATAGAATCTCTCGGATGCCTCTTCTATGCATGGGTGCTCCCGTTTTGGTGCTCCATAGATTCTTCCAGTCACGCCCACTGATTAGCAATGCTGACTGCAGGGGATCGGGTTCTGGATCCGCCTTCAATCCGCCTGTTTCATGGATCCACCAATAAAAACAATATATATGGGGTTTGTCACGGCCACTCTCTGTATCGCAGTCCTTTGATGACGAGAGATCATTGAACCCCAATTGTCAAAATCATTTTATACAGGCTATCGCATATTGTGATGAATAAGAATAAAAAGGGATCGGTTTGCTGGAAGCGCCATGACCCTTTTACGATGGGACGACAGAAAGATCGGCGCAAAGGCCAAGAAGAGACTTCGATCACATCAAACGCCATCCATTCCATTCCTCTGCTTAGCGGATCCTACTTTAAACGCATCACATCCTCCGGTCCGCCTGCGCAAGCCTCACTCCTCGCTCTCATGCCCGCTGCTCAATAGTAGCGGTGGTGGTAGTGGTAGTACGGGTAGTGGTAGTACGGGTAGCCGCCATAGCCACCATAGCCACCATAGCCACCATAGCCGCCGTAGCCGCCATAGCCGCCATAGCCCCAGTGCTCCTGGTCGCCTCCCTGCGCTTGGCCGCCAGCAGCTTCAGCGCCTTCGGGCGCGTTGGGCTGGCCCTCAAGGCGACGCAAGTGCTGCTCGTCGTCCTTCATGCCCAGCACGTTGGGCGAGAGCACAGCGAGTGCCATGGCCACAAGGCCCACGAGGTCCATCGTCTTCATGTTGGTTGCCGGTGTCTTGGTGGCTTCTTCGCTCTTGTTCCTATGCCCTGCGCTGCCAATCGCGATCTGAGCTCCAGAGTGCGGGGCCTGCGAGAACATGACGAACATGTAACAGTTGAGAGACCCCTGTCTGCACTGAAGAGAGAAAGCGGCGAACAAAAGCAGCATGGGCGACCAGGAGAAGCATACGACAGAGTTTTAATTCCAAACCACTGGGAGTTTGTATTCAGAGAGTAAGTCAACTTGGGACCAAGCCTAGGCTCCTGTTTCTCCTTCTTCCACGCACTTGATTGCAACATATACACGCGACAACGCTGGGCTGGGCTCAGTACCAGTAGCCACCGTAGCCGTAGCCGTAGCCCGGGTAGCCCCATCCGTAGCCGTAGAACTGCTCCTGGCTGTGTGGCGGAGGACCTGACGGCGGGCCGGCCTCAGCCAGACGACGAAGGTGCGCTGGTTGGGCTTCCGTGACGCTGAGCGTGGCGACGACGGCGGCAGCGACGAACACGACGGCGGACTTCATCTCTCTTGGTGCTGGAGCGAATTGATTTGTGTGTGCTGAAGACGAGACCAACTGCAATAGAGCCAACGGGCTGATTGCGAAAAGCGAAAGGCGTGGCCTAACTGCCAAACTGCCGCAACATTGTGTTCTCGATCGCACTTCGCTCAAGAAGCAGGCTCTGATGCCACCAGTGTGGCGTCACTGAGAGAACAAAGACGTTCGACGTCCCATTCACACGGAAATGAAAATGGCGTCAAGGTGTGGCTGCGGACGGAAGTGGCTGCCGAATCTGAAGTGTCGACAAAGAAAATGAACCATGGATGCTGCAGGTCATCAGTCAATACATTTCAAGACCTCTATTAGCTACGATGCCACTCCAACACCACGTCACGAACAGATCACAACAGCGACGATGAGCTTCATTCTGCCAAATGTAAGCTGGACAAGACGTCAAAAAGGAGGAACGAAAAGCCGATTTTAATTCAAAACCATTCGCATTTCGCGTTGAGCAGCTATCTTAACTCAAAACTGCTTGCTGGGTCTGCCTCGGGTCAAGCCTTGGCTCTTGATACTTCTTCGATGCACTTGATTGCAACACATACACGACCCCATGGACGCTGAGATGAACTCAGTACCAGTAGCCGCCGTAGCCGTAGCCGTAGCCCGGGTAGCCCCATCCGTAGCCGTAGAATTGCTCCTGGTTGTGCGGCGGAGGGCCTGACGGCGGACCGGTCTCGGACAGACGACGAAGGTGCGCTGGCTGGGCTTCCGTAGCGCTGAGCATGGCGACGACAGCGGCAGCGACGAACACGACGGCGGACTTCATCTCTCTTCACTTGCTGGCTCCGATGCGAATTACGATGTGAACGAGTTCTAGGATTGTTTTCACACTAACTGGCAGACGGCAACGGGAAGATCAGCCCAACCGCCGGAACTCAATAGGCGTTGAGCTATAGACTCAGCTTCAGGTTTCATGAGACGGGAGTATGGCGTCACTTTGAGAACGTCAGCAATCAGTCGTTTACGAAATCGCTCTTGAATCTTGTAGCTTCTCTCTGGTCTGCTGACTGGACACGGCAGTTGGAAACCGGGCCAAGAGAAATGAGACCATGGCGTCATTGCTTGGGACTGCGACCGCCTCATCGAGCAAACTCACGCCGTTCTTGTCGCAATGACCCACGAGTGAAAAGGATCTTGCACTGTCTGTTGCATGCTTCAAAAGGAGCTCAAAGCATTCGACGTGACCACTCTGAACGACATCAAAGAATGGCGATCGGCCATTGGAGTCCAGCGCCCAGATCGTTTCCGGTTGAAGCTGCACCAATTTCCTGGCAATGGGCAGATTTCCAGCACGACAAGCGTTGTGCAAGGCCGTTCGATGGCCGCGACCTTCGACGTGGTCGATTGGTTGGCCACTGTTTGCGAGCATTTTAGCTGTGCTCACGTTGCTAACTACCGCTGCCACATGCAGAGGAGTCCGGTTGCCAGCTCCCACCAGTGCAGTCCTCAGCTGAGGGATCCAGTTTGGCGAATACTGATGCAGCCAAGGCCGCAAATCGTAGCCACGCCGCGTCGCCTCGTGCAAAACCAAACCACGCGTTTCGTCGAACGGCTGGCAAGGGTCTGCGCCAGCCTGATTGACCAGCATGGTCGCTAATTCAGCACTGTGTAAGGCCAAAGTGAGCGCACTGGATCCTGCAGCGTTTCTGTAATCAGTATCAAGTCCGTCTTGCTTCAAAATATACTTGGCGATCGCAATGTGATTCAGACGACACGCCACCATCAGCAGAGACTCGTTGTCGTTGTCTTGGTCGATTGAATTGACAGAAACGCTGCATTCTTCAACCAAAAAGCGCACAGAATGAAGATCTCCATCGCGACAGGCTTCCAGAAGTGCTTTGCTCAGCTGCGGATGCAGCTCCGAGTCCATTCTCGACTTGGTGGCTGCTTGAACAAGAGTTTTGCTGGAGCCTTCGTCCTGCTGCCAATCCGCCACGGCGCCTTCTACTGCTGATGTATCCGATGACGAAACGACATTGAGCCATTTACGTCGAATCTCCAGGAAGCAGGCTTCATGGCCCTGGAGAAGAGCGATACGCCAGGCTGTGCGTCCATGTGGATCGGCAACTGTGATATCGGCACCAAGCTGCAGCAGTTTCTGTACCGCAGGCAGATTTCCCATCGCGGACGCGAGATGCAACGCTGTAAAGCCCACAAAATCCTGTGCATTGGTATCGATCTGAGGCAATTTGGTCACGAGCATCTCGATTGTGGCCGCCATGCGCTCGTTTCGTGTCGTTTGCGCTTGACGCGAAGGTGGCAGCAGGAGCGATTCGTGGAGCACCGATCGCAGGGTCCAAGAATCGACTTCTTTGCCTGAGAAAATATCAGGAAACAGCAGCAAGAGCTTGACTACGATCGCGCCCATATTTTGGCGAGCCGCTTCCAGCACAAGCGACCGTTCTCTTCCAGTATTCGATCGACGCGCAGCTTTGGGCATATATTTCTCCCCGGAATCGCTGTTCTTGGCGAGATCGCAGAGTTTGGTCAACAAATACGCCGCGATTTGTTCATGCCCGTGGGTAATTGCTAGTTCCAGTGGTGTGTCGCCTAGGCCATTGATGTCATTCACCATCTCCGGAGCCAGCGATAGTAGCTTGGGCACCACGTGCGTGATAATATCGAGATGGCCAAGCCGAGCAGCCAGATGCAGCGCATTGTGTCTGCTTCGCTGCGTTACCTGCGTCAGGTCAGCTGGCTGTTCATCAATTGTGCCATATCCGTCCAGCAAATCGATCACAGCCGAGAGGTTTCCGCGTCGAGTTTGCACCAGCAAGTCGGTCTCCTGGAGCATACGCTCCAGCTGCACCAGTCTTCGAGCCAAGAAGCCGCGCACAATGCGAGTAACGTGTCCTGCGCACAAGATCGCGCGATGGTGAAGACGCATAACACGAAGGAATCGCACTCGCTGACAGCCATTGAAACCACGATATACGCGCTGAATCAGGAGCGCACATGCCACTTGGATATCCCGGTGTTCTTGGATTCTCATCATGTGGACATGGGCTCTCGCGATTCTCCCGCGAATGATCCTTTGGATTGTGATTGCTGCAGAATTGCGGTTCAGCTCTCGCTTGTGTCTTCGCTCCATGGTGACGACTCGCTTGGCCAATTGGATCCGGATCCAGCTCTGAATGCGCTTTGCTGCGATCCGCTGCCTTGGAATCCGGATCGTACGCACCCGTTGTCTCGCTCTATAGCCATGAAACAGCCTCACTATGATATGCGCCAGTCGCTTGGCCTGTTCTTCCCGCATTCGAGATCGGATCTTGCGCATACACGCTCTTGCCAGGCTGCTCCGCCATGCGCACTGCACCACGATCACAGACTGCATGCGACGCTCCTGCTGACGTAAAGAGCGCTCTTTCACGAGCGTCTTGCGAGCCATCCAGATGCAGAATCGCTCTTGAATTCGCGCTGCAGCTGCATTGTGAGCCGCTAGAACTCGATTGTGCCGCTCTCTCTCGCCCAAGATGATAGCTGTGCCTTTGGTGACCTGGACAAGACTGGATCGAATCCGTTTGCGAATGCGCAGCTTCTCCTTAATGGCCACGAACCTCTGCCGTAGCAAGTATCCGCGATACATGCGCTGTAGCACAAGCACGGCCTGGAGCTCGCGGTCGTACTGCTTTTGGCGTCGACGCTGAATCTTCTGCATGAAGAACTGCTTCTCCTGCTGCAATGCGAGAGACTGACGTTCATGGAAGCGCCGACGTCGCTCTTCCGGTGCGCCGCCTTCAAACGGCGCGTGGACGTAGGCTGGGCTATCTACCATGCCGTGGTTGAAAGGCAATGTCGGGTCTCGATCGAATGACTGCTTGCTTGGGAAGGCTTTGGCGTTGGCCCAGGCGACTGTGACCTTGCTGCTGATGCTGCTGGGCTGGTTCCCGTCCTCAGTGGAGACAAAGACCAGAGGCTCCGGTACAAACGGCGGCAGTGGACGCACAGTCGTCACGACCGACATGACGTCGCTGTAGGTGCATCGCCTGGTGCCGAAGTAGAGACAAGGCGAGACGCCCATGCCCTCGTTCACAGTCACGATGCAGTCGTGGCGGAGCTGCTCCTGCAGACGCCACCATTCCACCTTGTGCTGTTGCTGCATGATCTGTTTACGAGGCCATAGTGCGATTGAGTGCCTCTTCAGCCAGCTCTTCGACCGTTTGGCCTTGGCGTTATCGTTTTGGATTGGGAAAACGCCCTTTGCGGCGTCATGGATCTGGAGACCGAGGCCTGAACACAATGGGGACCGAGTCTGCAGACGATAATGACGCCTCTCGGACACAGGAACTGGACGATGCGATCGTGCATTTGCTGCACACGCGCTGTTTTGAAGCGCTCGAAGCCAGTCGCATGAGCTACATCTACACAGCGCAGGCCACGTGCTCCAACATCATGTCGACTGTGGTCACGGCCAGGCCGTACACACGGCACCAGCCTCACCAGAAACAGCAAGACAAGCAACAGCAGCAGAGACCGCCTTCGTTGCTCACACCTCCGCCGCCACTGGCTGTCAGGAACCAGGAGCCCTCGACCCACGTGTATGCACAATCGTGCAACCCGAAGAAAGCCAAGAAGAAAGGCCGATCGCAAGCTCAATTGCCAGCGTTTCGACGTGATCTGCCGGCGCTTGCTATCCCCACACGACGACTGCACCAGGAGCTCACGCAGGCAAGAGCAGGCAACCACCAGACCTTCGTAGCAATTGTACTGAGGCTAATGACGCTTCAATTTCGTGATTTATTGTGTAGGAGCACGACAAATTCATGAAGCAGTTGCGGCAGGAGCGACTGGAGAAGCTGCAGCTGGAGACCTGGGCTGCCATCAAGATCCAGGCATGCTTCCGTGGCTTCCGCAATCGGCCTCACGCATTCACCTACCAGCTCTGCAAGCGCATCAACAATCTGGCCAACATCCGCGGAGACGTACGTAGCAAACTATTACGAATGAATGGATTTGACTGATGCTGTTGGCTTGATGCTTGCAGCTGTCCAAGATACAGCAGTCGCTCATTCACAACGAGGAACAAAACGCAAGGTCCGACCTGTCTCCGTGGCGGAAGGAGATCCAGCATCGTGCCAACCAAAAGAGAGATATTAAAGCCAAGCGAGAGCGGATGCACTGGGCAGCGGCGAAAATCCAGGTAATACTTGTTGGGTAAGCTTCTGCACATGCATAGCATAATTCCTGCGTGTGCACTACCAGGCGTGCGTTCGGCGGTTCCTAGCGCTCTGTGGCTATGCGCATCAATTCCTACGGCATTGCGATGAGGTGTATCTGGATTCCGTGATCAAAATCCAGGTATTATCTGAGTATACAGAGGGCTATCTGGAATGTTGGCCGTGGTTGTGATTCGTTGTTACATCCTTGCAGGGTTTGTTTCGTGGCTTTCGTCTTAGGATAAAGATCTACCGGGTCGTTTCGAGACTCCAACTCCATGCGGTCGTGCAGATTCAGAGCCTCATTCGGTAAAACTCTGTTGATATTTGTATAGGTCATGGACAGAAGTTAATTAGGAATTGCCTATTGCATGCAGTGGAATCCAAGCGCGCGAACGCGTCTGCATCCTGCGCTTTGAGCAGAGTTGCGAAAGACGCAGGAAAATGGGAGAACGAGACCTCCAATTCTCATTACCAAGCCGCACTCCTGCACCTGCGCCGATGAGCTCACTCAAGTGTCTCTATGAGCACCGAAAGACCAAGGCACATCTGGAATTCAAGTCGTCCAAGTGGAAAGAAGAGCGAATGTATCTCCGCATCCACGTACGTAGCTGTGTGCTTATGCTTTGAGTTTGGAAATCAAGACTGATCGAATTTTGCTCGAATAGATTGTTGCGACCAAATTATTCAACCGTCGTTTACCGCTCCAACGTCTCAGCTCAGCATCGGCCAGCAGGAACAGCTCAAAGCGCAATAACAGGAAGCCAAAGTCTGCCGGAGGAACGCGTCGAGCCTCAAGCGCTAGCCTCAACAGCAGCCGCGCTCAGACAGGTCGAAGGCCGTCGCTTTCGCAAAGTCCGCCAAAGAAGACGTCTCGCGAAAGAATAAAATGAGTGCGAACAGTATTTGTTTTGTTTCTGAGGGATTGTCATTTCAACATGATTGCGAAGCGGAGCATTGGGCACACGTCTCATTCACTGACCGAGAGAAACGGTGCCAGCGCTGCTATTCAGTTACGACGTTTCCACAATCAATGATGCCGGGCAACTGATCTTGCAGTTCTCTTCTGCATTGTTCACGAACGATCCATAGGTGCTGCTGTCCATGGTATCCTCTTTCGTCATCTATACAAAACAACGTCATCAGCTTATTTACTCTGGGTTTTGCATTGCAGAATCAACCTACCGCACTGTACTGCGCACGAAGACAAGTCTCCAGGTGCTCGTAATGAGAGTCGATCTGACGAATGAGTGTGGCAAGCGTTGTTGGATCCGATTCCGTGAGTCGGGCGATTTCAACCGCAGTGATGTGCAACCCAAGAACGTAGGCCGTCCACTCGTTCCACGTAGCAACGCCACTGTAATCGCTGTCGATAATCGCAAGCAATGGGATCTTGGGCGATAAAGGATAGATCTCATAGTCCAAGAGTGGAAGAATGATAGCAGGTGCCGATGTCTGACTGGCTGACGCAGAGGAACCTGATGAATCACTTGAAGATATCGGTAATGTTGGCATCAGAGTAGCCATCGGGATGTCCGAGATTGGAGGCGTGGATGGCAAATCAGTGGGCATTGGGGTGTTGGTCGGCGTATCAGTGGCAACGGAAGGAGTCTCTGGTGTCTCCGAAGATAGAACAGAGGGCTCTGGCGTAAAACTGTCAGTCACGCTACTGGCAGTATCAGGCGCATACGAGCTCGGAAGTTCTGCAGCTGGGCTTTGCGTTCCAATCGCTGGAACCGTCGTTGGCGACACCATCGCCCCTGAAGCCAATGATCCATCATTCGACTGCTGTTGCGTCGGCGGCTGCGACGCTGGTGGTTCAGTGCTACTTGATCCTTCTAGCGGAGACGTACCCTGAGGGACAGACGATGGCATTCCAGACTCAGAAACAGTCGGTGCAGGGGTACCAGCGTTACTGCTTGAAGAGAAACCAGTAGTTGCCGGTGCTTCAGTAGTCAGTTCTTGAAGTGGAGCCACCGACATTGGCGTAGCATTCGTTGATACTGGTGCTTCGGTAGTCAGATCTTGAGGTGAAGTTGATGGTGCATTCGTTGGTACTGGCGCATCTGTAACCAATTCTTGAGGTGAAGCCACTGGCGCACTCATTGGCGCTGGTGCGTCTGTGGATGGAGTACTTGTGATCGGCAGTTCACTCACCGGTACAGGCGCTTCAGTAGTTGAGACTGGAGGCAACGTATCTGGCACTGATGCATACGTCGGCATTGGTGCCTCAGTCGTTGAGACTGGAGGAAAAGTGACCGGCATCGACGCATAAGTCGGTACTGGCGCTTGAGTCATCAAGACAGGAGGAATAGTGACCAGAGCTGTAGAAGCACTCGTTGATACTGGTGCTTCTGTGGTCGATACCGGAGGAAACGTGATCGGTACCTGAGCTGAATATGCCGGTACTGGCACTCCAGTGGTCGAGATTGGGGTCACAGTGACTGGAGCAGGCGATGCACTTTCTGGCACAGGTACTGCTGTTTGAGGCGAAGCAACGGGCACCGAAGATTCTACCGTAGCAACTGGAGTTCCAGCCAGCTCTTTGCTCATAAGCGAAGGACCTTCGGTCGAGGGGCTTTCAGTAGCTGGCTGTGTCATCACCTGCAGGGCTGTGATCACAGTTGGCGCAGGTGTAATCGTCGGTGTAGGCGTGGCTGGCACGGGCATACTGGTCGGGATACTCGTATCTGACAAGTTCATCGCAACAAAACCCTGCGGGACAGCAGTAACCGAGATGAGTTCATCCGGCAGCTTCTGTGTCGGAGCTGGAGTCGGCGCCGCCGTCGGTGCAGCCGTGAGATCCGATGTGACGTCAAGCAGCGGGATGGGCGTGTCCTTCATACACGTCGACAGCTTATCGAGAAAGCCGCTGAACTTGAGCTTCGCAAACTTGGTGACCATGTCGTTCTTACGCAGACAGACGTCAGCCGCATCGTAGTACGCCTTGATCTGCGCCTTGATCTTCTGGACCTTGGCGTCCGAGCACTTGGAGGTGTAAGCGCTCAAGGCTGCCAAATCAGCGACCTTTTCATCCTCCCAGTAGTTCTCGACTGTCGTGAGCGGAACAGCGACGCCCTTGGGCGACACACTGGACCAATCCGGGAGGATGCTCCCTGTGCGCATCGGAACGCTTAGCGCATTGGCAGCCGCTGCTAGGGCGCTCAGCGCCAGCACCAGCGACCAAGGACTCCGCTGCAGCATACGCTTGGTCCTCTTGAGTCCCGTTGCTCGTTCAGGAAGAAAGTGTATCTGGCAGATGAAGATCTTGTGCTGAACAGTCGCATGCCAGCCAGCCGTGTCATCTCCACCGCAGATGTGAGATCTTCCGCTACATGCGACTCTTCATCGCCTAGCGACCCGTAGCTTGCGCGACCAATCGGAAGCATTTGATACATTTCTGAAGCCATCAAGCCCATAGACTCAACGGAAAGTGCTTCTGGCATTAACTCATGACATTGTTACCCATTGTCTTCCAGCAGTGAATTTCCTCCTGAATGAGTGGGGGGCAGCTCTATGTATAGCTCACCATCAGCCCATTCCGCGGTCCAGAATCACCAGTCGTTGTCTTCGGAGGACTTTTGAGAATCGCTGCTGTCGGAATCGTATCCAATTGACGCCCGGCGCTCGAGTATGCGAGCAATCGAGTTGGCGAAAGGGCCAGTGGGGAGTGACTGCTTCCGAGGCACCTGGGGCTCAATATGGCGCAGACGACTCTGTTTCTATGGCCAGCAATAGGACCGAACAGAGTCAGCATTGCTGAAACCAGACTGAGAAAACGTCCGCCCTTTACGTACCAGCTTGATTTGCTGCAACAGACTCATTTGTGATGATTCCGTCGCTGGTTCAGTCTCTGTCGTTGACTTCATGAGCACCAAGCACATTCGAGTGAGAGAAGAGTGACTAGGCGCAAGCAATCGACATACAATACCTGAATGTGGCGAAGAGAAGCCCCTCTTTGGATCTCATGCAGAAAATTGGTTGGCGGTGCGTTCGACCCGATCGTTTCTGATGGCGGAAGCGGAGGCGACGGGGGCGGGGGCGGCGGCGGGGGCTGATCAAAGTCAGCTTCCATGGACACATCATAATACTCTGGCTCGTTTTCTATCGGATCTTGTAGCTCCTGTTCGACTGTCGTGAAATCCGGAAGCGGCGGCGGAGGAGGAGGCGGCGGCGGTGGTGGAGAACATGTCTGGCGTGGATCGTAATACGAAAGGCCATGATCCGCAAACTCCTGCGGCTCCCCACTGTCAGACGTAGACGACTGTCGTGGCTGGTATCCGTTCATTGCATCCATCTCGTGGACGATCGCGGAATCGCTCTCGTTCATTTCGTCTTCGTCCATCTCTTGCATGAAGGCACCGGAGCAGACGATGGTAGTAGGAGTTTCAGGCTGCGATGAGGTTAATGGCTGGCACTTCTCGGGGACAGAGATCGTCAACGGGGGAGGGATACCACCGATTTGCTCGCTAGTTGGAGCCGAAACAGTCTTCTTGGCCTTTCGCGTTTGACTCAAGAGGCTGGGGTTCTTCGACGGATCTTGTGGTGCTTGCATCAGTTCTCTACCTTCGCCAGTCCCGTAGATCTCTCGCCAGGGGCGAATCCGGAGGAACTTGAGCCTCTTCTGCTCGTTGTCGTCCTTGATTTCAGAGACGGAGCTGGTGGCAGCCTGAGCTGCTGGCAACTGGGCTCGACCTTTTTCCAGCTTGCGCCGTTCTTGCTTAGCAGCCAGCGCCACTTGGTGGCGAAGCGCTTCGCTTGTGACCCATTCCTCTCGGAAGAAGCCTGGATGGCTGTACTTGGTGCGGCATGATGGCTCCCCAGCATTGGTCGTCTCGTGGGAGCAAAGCTCATCCAGCTACACGGGAAACGACAGATCAGCCTCAGGAGCAACAGCCACGCCAACGGGTGATAAACTTACGAGTTCCAATGGCGGCATCTCCTCACAGGCTTCATAGGCTGCTTGTAGTGCGGCCGAGCGTTTGATGAAGGAATCATTCGCCTCTGACAGCTGAAGCACAGAATCCGATTCCGCAGCCGATGGGAGCTGAGACAACGCTGGATGGGTCCACCACGCATCTCTCTGTGAGTCACTGGCCAGAGCCACAGCCACAGCGTCGACTCGGCCGTGGATGCGCTCAAACGACTGCGCCAGCGCTGCTGTGTCGTCTTTGAGCTCCGTGAAGATGTCGAACGCGTACGCAGAGACCGTCGCTGTCAGATCAAAGCAGCCGTTTATACGTCACTAACCTACAGAGGAGATCTGGCGAGGCAGATCGCACATGCACGTACCTAGTTGACCCAACACACCAGCGATGCTACAGTCATCAGAGCGACATTGAGTCTCCATGATGTCAGCCGTGAATAGACCAGCGAGCTCTACCTGCTTGCCTGCGCCTGTCGGAGCAGCTCTTCTGGGGTACGGGACTTCACGTAGCCACTGTTATCAGCGTCCGCTGTAGTTCCAGAGCCATCGCAGCGCCGCACGACGCGGTGCAGCATGTCGCCCCAAGTCTTCCGCCCATGGTGACGCTTCACGCCAACTCTGAAGTACCGTAGACATCCACGATATAACCCCCCGGAGGCACTGGCGCTAATTGTGCCCCATGCTCAAAAACAATTGGCCCCCATGTCGCACCAGATCCACGTGGAAACCCAATCGCCCACATGGACACGCACGCCAGATGGGGGAGGCACAATTCGAAAAGATTCAGTTTCCATAGATCAACAGTGCCTCCTCCCCTAAATACAAGGTCTTCCATCATGCGAAATGTATGGTCTTGACCACAAGCTCTCTCCCCCGGGGTCACCAATAATCTGTCCACAGTGCCTGCTGTCAGCCGTTGATTGGCTGAAAGTCGACCGTGTTTGGGCAACCAGCAGAGTTTTCCAGCGGACGCGATTCGGGTCCGGATCCTCAAAACCGCATTTGCGTCCAATAGCCAAGAGCTCCCACACGTCGCAGATCCGCCATGGCCCCGCACACGCACACGCGCCCCGCCGCTGTCGAGGAGACCGACGCCCGCCAGACCAAGCGCGCCAAGCTCGAGAACACCAAGGTCACGACCATCCGCCCGCTCGTGCCGCCGGCCTGCGTGATCGATGAGCTGCCCGTCACGCCCGAAGTGTACAAGACCGTGTCCACGGCTCGCGCTGCTGTCTCGAGCGTGCTGCACGGCGAGGACGACCGCCTGGTTGTCATTGTCGGCCCCTGCTCGATCCACGACGTTAAGGCCGCCATGGAGTACGCCGAGCGCCTGCAGAAGCTCAGCGAGGAGCTGTCAGACGACCTGCTCATCATCATGCGCACGTACTTCGAGAAGCCGCGCACGACCGTCGGCTGGAAGGGTCTGATCAACGACCCGGACCTCGACCAGTCGTTCAACATCAACAAGGGCATCCGCATTGCGCGCAAGCTGCTGCTGGACGTCAACGCCATGGGTCTGCCCGTCTCGCTCGAGTTCCTCGACACCATCTCGCCCCAGTTCACGGCCGATCTCATCTCGTGGGGCGCCATTGGCGCTCGCACGACCGAGTCCCAGCTGCACCGCGAGCTCACGTCGGGTCTGTCCATGCCTGTGGGCTTCAAGAACGGCACGGGCGGCGACGTCAAGATCGCTGTGGACGCGGCCATGTCTGCGTCGACGCCGCACAACTTCCTCGGCCTGAACGAGCAGGGCCTGGCGTCCATTGTCCAGACCACGGGCAACCCAGACTGCCACGTGATCCTTCGCGGCGGCTCGGACGGCCCGAACTTTGAGGAGGAGCACATTGAAAAGGCCGCCGCCATGCTGGTCAAGGCCAAGCAGCCCTCCAAGATCATGGTCGACTGCTCGCACGGCAACTCGCGCAAGCAGCACGCCAACCAGCTCAAGGTCTCGTCCTACCTTGCCGACCTCGTCGCGCGTGGCAACACCAACCTGCTGGGCGTGATGCTCGAGTCGAACCTCGTGGAGGGCAACCAGAGCATCGGCCCCGACCCGGCCACGCTCATCTACGGCAAGAGCGTCACGGACGCCTGCGTCAACTGGGAAGACACCGTCGTGGCGCTCAAGGAACTCGCTGCGGCTGTGGTCGAGCGTCGCGCCAACAAGCAGACGACGACGTCCAGTTAAATGTAGCCACCAGCCCCCAATAGTTCTTATAGAGTCAGCCTTAACACATTATGCATACAAACAGCGTTCGCAGTCCGCTCTAGCAGCTGCATGGTTCAAAATCCTACTTACGCTCTATCTGCAATTACTACGTTAGATATCGTCTACAAAGCGCGCAGATCGTCGAGCGACCTTGGTCTTTTGCTCTGAGCGATTGGAAGTCCGCTTGGTGACAGTGACTTGCTGCTTGGAAGTGGAGACGCCAATGCGACCGACCAGGAGCTTCTTGACAGGAGGAGATGTCGAGCTGACCCATTCCCATACCGCAACCTGCTGGCCCTCGATACTACAGATCCAAGTCACAAGAGGTTAGCATGAGGCAGTGGATCAGAACACGCAGACAAAACCACTTACGTTGCATTGCGACAGCGAATGCGCGAGTCCTCCTTGACCACTGCGACCACTTTAGGCCACACGACACGCCGCAGCCAAGCACGGTCGAGTGAAGTCGCAGGCAGCGCGTCAAACAGATAGTCTCGGAGGTGCTCGCCTGGGTAGAAGCGCTCGGCCTTGGCAGTGCGAGCGAGCAGGAATGCGCGTACCTCCTTCACAAGGCGGTCCACCAGCGCCTGCTTGGCGCGGTAAATCGCGATTTGCTGGTACAGAACGCCCATGACGATAGCTGTAAGAACCACGAGCACAATCGTAGGCGCGTACTCGTAGAGCTGGTTCCTGGCGCGGCAGAGCAAGGGCGTCACATTGTCACCGATAATCAAATGCTCTTCGTCATCGACCGAGATGTCGCTCAGGTCTCGCAACGCGATATCCAGAGCGCGACTGAACACGTACTCGCGAGGAAGCACCGAAGCTGCCGGACCAAACGCCAGTGAGCTCGTCATGAAGTCGTAGAGATCCGAGAGCAGCATACGCGAAGGGCTCTTCGTCTCGTTCAGTGGAGCTGCAGTTGAGTCGGCTGAGAAGACAGAGCTCCAGAACGACGTATTGCAGACGTGCTCAGTCGCCTGTTTGGTCACGAACTGCCCGATGGCGGCCGCAACTTGGCGTAAATCATGGTTGATGGCGGCGCTTTCCACGCAGTTGCCACTGTGAAGCTCATAGGATGGCTGACAGGAGACCACCTTGCCGTCGGAGCAGTGCGCGTACACGGGGCAGGACCGGCAGGACGAAGACCCAGCGTCGCCCATGTATGGCTGCAGATCCATAGAGTGGTCGAATTTACTTGCCACGACTTCGTTCCCAGCATCAGTAGTGTTGCAATACGGCACTGATGGTGCCAGAAGTATAGGCACCACTGCAGCGGCAGCGATCACAGCGCAGAGAGCAGAGGTTCCAACAGCGATACGAACGAGCGTTCGCTTCCAGTGCACTTGCTTGGCCTGCTGGACGTCCTGCATCTTGCTCTGCATGGTCTCTGCTTCAACTGCCTCCTGTTCTTGACTCTCTTCTGCTTCCTTGATGGCTTCAATCCTGTCATCAGCCTCTTCTTCCTCCTCGTCCTCTTCTGTATCTTGCTCCTGCGAAAGTTTGTCCTCCAACTCCTCTTCCTTGTAGTCTCGATCCCAGTTCGCATTCGCTCGCTGCACCACAGACGGCATTCGGTTGCGGAGCGCCAGACGTCGACGCCGCAGGAACTCTCGTTCTCGCTCCTCGCTGGCGTCGTGCACCTCCTTGTGGTACGCCTTGCGAGTGGTGACGCGGGAGCGGTGGCTCACGCTCGACGTGTTCATGAGCACATCGAGAATCGCACTGCCTTCGACTGTCTCGAGCATGGACACCTTGGGGATCTTGTCCAGATCGATGAACTCTTCGTCCATGACTGACGGCAGCAGCACGCCAGGGCGAGGCAGCAGTCCGCTCTTGCTGGGGGATCCGTCCTCGTCCTCGTCTTCCTCGTCACGAACAGCAATGTTCTCACGCAGGATATTGAGGCTGTCAAAGTGCTTCAGGCGACGGCGGGAGGAGGAGGATGAGCCTTCAGAGGACGAGGCAGCGTAGGAAACGGACCTGCTCTCTCTAGCGCTCGCGCGAACTGACGGATCCTGTTAAGACAGCAGCAAACGAGGCATCAGCGATCCTGCCACTCGATGCAATAGCGACCACAGGCGTACATTGACTCGACTGAACAGCGGCAGTGCATGCGCATCGCCTTCTTCCACCACTCGCCCATCCTGCTGCTGGTCGTACGACGGCGTGGGCTGCAGAATCACCTTGGCCGCGGCGTTCATGGCGTCCATGTCGGCCTCCAGGCGCTTGATCATCTTCTCCGTCTCCATATCCGCTTCTTCCCGCTCCACCTCGTTCAGATCCAGCGTCTCTCTGCGCTGCTTCTTCTTGCGACGCGCCGCTGCGCGAGCTGCTGCGTCCAGCACGATCGTCCCAGTGGCGCTGCTGCTGCTGGTGGCCTCGCTGGCCTTGCGCTTGGTGGCCGCCGCGCGTGCAGCCACGGCCTCCTGCTCCAGCGCCTGCATCCGCTGCTGCTGCCGCCGCAACGCGTCGCTCTCCACCTGCCGCAGCTTCGATACCGGCGACACGAACCCGTCCATGGTCAGCAGTCCCTTCTGGTCCCAAGCGCTTTCAAAATCAGAGAGGGTGGGTCCACATATCCAGTGGTGTGGCCCACACCTCACAATAGTGCCACCACACTTGAGCCAGTGGGTGGAACATGAAGCGCCAAGGCCATCGACAGCGAGGCGCCGGAGCCGTGACGGTCTCCCGAGGCGAGGTACGACCGCAGGGCTTGGCTGAGTGCATAGATGGTCGAGTCTAGTTGTGGTCTTGTGACGTACGGCGCCTCTGGATTTGTAGACATTGCGCCAGGGCGTGATGTGCAAGGAGTGGCAGCGCACGCCCATGACGGTGCTGCGCGAGTACTGCCAGTCCAAGAAGCGCAAGCAGGCGTACTACACCAACGTCAAGGCGCCCGAAGGGCTCTTTCGGTGCGTACAGACCGCGTTATAGGCGTTGCTTATGCATGAGGCTTGACGCTCTTCTCTGTGCGTTAGTGTGCGATGTGTGCTGCCGGATGAGAAGGTGACGTCCAAGGACCTGATATTCAGTCCGGAGCAGGCGGCGCCCACGCTGGACGAAGCCAAGCACTGCGCTGCGCTGCTGGCGATCCATTATCTGGAGCCGCTGCTTCCGTTGGAGCGGAAGCTGCCGGATCCGTTCCGAGAGCTGTGGCTGGCGCTGGTGGCCGCCAACAAGAGCTCTGCAGGCGCCAAGCAGGCAGTCAAGAGGCAGCCTGTGCCCAACAAGAAGAAGCCGGACGCCATGGCCGTCAAGCAGCCGACTGATTCGGCGGCAGCTGCTAACGACGCCCCATCGACTGCAGCTGACATGGACTTGTGGGACGAGTCGCCCAAGTCCGAGGTGTCGTCCAAGCAGCAGTTCCCCACTGAACTCACGTCGGATCGCAAGTTCGCGTCGCGTGCTGAGTACGAGCAGTCTCAACTGGAGAGGGTCCAGGAGCGCAATCGCAAGCAGCGAGCGCGGGAGAACCGGGAGCGAGCCAACATGCCCAAGCAGGTGCTCATGAGCGCTGCCTGTCGAGAAATGATCGAGAACATGCTGCAACAGCTTGGAACGATCTCAAAGGCGGATGCGAATGATGAAGAGTCGGGAGAATCGGCAGAGGACCACGAAGCGCTGTATCAAAGCATGTCCAAGCAGCTCGCCAAGATCGGCTTCCAGCCGAAGCACGTGGAGGGAGCGCTTCGAGCGTGCAAGAAATCAGCCGATGATAGTGAGGATGAGTTTATGACGCTGATGCTGGATTGGCTGTGTCTGAATGTGCCAGAGGGCGATTTGCCCAAGGGATTCAACCCTGAAGGCACGCAGCTGGACGTCGTGTTGACCTCGAATGCTCCCGCTAAGTCAGTGCCCATGCTCGTGCAAAGGCTCATGAAGATTGGCTACGACCGTTTGGATGCCGTGGCTGCTGTAAGTGCAGACCAACCTGGACTTACGGATGGACTTGCAGAGGATTCACCCGAGATGACTCTGGCGCTGCTGCAAACGCTGTATCCTCCGGTCCTGAAGCACTTCGGCATTTATGAGGATCGTGAACGCACGACCGACGTGCCAGATGCAGAGGAGCTTGCGCAATCGCGTGAGGATGAGATGTTTGCTCTGGAAGCCATTTATGAAGACAAGCTAAGTATCGAGGCACTTGCAGATGGCGGGCAACTTCTCAAGTTTAACGTTTCCGACGAACTCGAGCTTGAAGTCTTCCTTCCAACTGAATCAAAGTACCCATTTGAGCTCCCAGTCATTGCCCTAAGCTCCAGCAATAGCAAGCACCAGCCATATCTTCTAGAGACGTGCGGCGCAGTGCTGAAAAATTGCGTGGGTGTGCTGGGAGATCCCATGATCTACGACATTTGCGCTGGAGTCGACACCGAGTTGCAGCAGCTGGCGAAGAAGGGTAAGCATAAGAAGATCGTTCTGCTACATAAGGAGAGAAAGCCATCGAAGCCGTCCAAGATAGCTACAACGCCTCCTCCAGCACCGGTGGAAACCAAAAAGTCCTCCAAATCCAGAAACAATCGCAAGCAGACGCCAAACAAATCGAGATCGTCTCCGTACGAAAGGCGAGTAGATACGGAAGCAGTGAAGAAACTGAGCTCGAAGCTCCTGCAATTACGTCAGGCGAAGGATGGAGATGCCGGCTTCAAGTCGATGCTCAAACAGCGCGCTAGGTTACCTGCAGCAGCCGAAAAGGACAGCATGCTGACGCATCTGGTAAACAACCAGGTTGTACTGGTGTGTGGACAAACTGGTTGTGGTAAAACAACGCAGATTCCGCAGTTTATCTTGGACGACTATATTGATAATGGCCGCGGTGGTGAATGCAACATCATCTGTACGCAGCCGCGTCGAATCGCCGCCATTGGTGTCGCCACACGCGTGGCACAGGAGCGGTGTGAGTCCATCGCTGATATTGTCGGCTATCAAATTCGCATGGATGCAAAGAAATCAGCGAATACTCGACTTCTATTCTGCACGACCGGTGTTTTGCTTCGTCAACTGCTGACGGATCGGTCTCTCTCAAAGGTACGCCCTTTGCTTTAATCTGAGTTTCATGAGTCTGGCGAATTTACTCCTTCTTTCCGGTTGTAGGTTTCCCACGTGATCGTCGACGAAGTCCACGAGCGCAATATTGATACGGATTTTCTCCTGTCCATTTTGCGTGATCTGCTGCCCAAGCGACCGGATTTGCGACTGATTCTTATGAGTGCTACCATGAACGCGGACCTGTTTGTCAACTACTTCTCGTACGTATTGTTGATTATGCGCATTTGAATCCGCCTAGCGACCAATCTAACAATTGGATATTTATGTGCAGATCATCCGGACGTCCATCATGCCCGGTGCTGGACATTCCTGGATTCACGTACCCGGTAGACTGTCACTTTTTGGAGGATGTCGTCTCGATGACTTCCTATGAAGTGCCAAAGAACCTTTTGAAGGACAAGAAGAAAAAGTTCGGTGGTGAAAATGCGGAATCCAAGGAAAAGGACAAAAAGATTTCGGAACTTTCGCCGACTGAGCTCGTTGATCGGATCGATGATTCAAGAATTGATTACGACCTGCCAGTGCACCTCGTGAAGCACCTGATCCAAACTCGTCAAGCAAACGATAATGGCGCAATTCTTATCTTCATGCCCGGAACGGCTGAAATCAAGCGATTGATGGAGATGCTGAATCAAACGCGGGAAATTTCGTCCAAGATCTGGGTGCTGGCGCTACATGGGTCTCTCTCTGGAGCGGATCAGGCTCTGGCATTCAAGACTGCTCCGAGTGGGAAAACGAAGATCATTGTGGGTACGAACATCGCAGAAACTTCGATCACGATCAATGACATCACAGTCGTCATTGATTGCGGCAAAGTGAAAGAAATGGTGTACGACAACCAACAGCGCCGCTCGCAGCTGTTGGATTGCTGGGCTTCGCAAGCAGCCTGCGATCAGCGTAAGGGTCGAGCCGGCCGTGTGCAGGCAGGCACCTGTTACCGCTTGTTTTCTCGCAAGAGGTTCTGGGCGATGGACAAGCAGCTTGCAGCCGAGATCCATCGTGTTTCTCTGGAGCAGCTTTGTCTGCAGATCAAGAAACTGGGTCTCGGATCTATTCGATCTTTTCTCGCCAAGGCAATCGAGCCGCCTAGACAAGATGCCATCGATACTGCGCTGCAAGAGCTCATCAGTATCGCTGCATTCAAGCAGGTGGCTGAGGTTGGTGCATCGATTGACGACGAGCAAGTGCATCTAACTCCTCTTGGAAACCATCTTGCGATGCTTCCGCTGGATGCTCGCATTGGCAAATTCTTGATCTACGGTTCGATCCTTCGCTGTATCGAGCCTGTTGCGATTATTGCTGCCTGCATCTCGAGTAAGAACCCATTCATCATGAGCATGTCGGATCCAGAGCTTCGAGCGAAGCAGGATGCCTTCAAAAAGGAGCTTAATGGCAATTGGAAGAGTGACCATTTGCTTCTTTGGAAGGTTGTGGACCGCTACGTTTCGAGTGCGAATGGACAAAAGCTCAAACGCGCATTCTGCCGTGACTACGGGCTCTCGTACGACACTATGGAGAACATCGTGGACCTTAAGAACCAGTATCTGCAGCAGCTTGACGCTGTTGGCTTCTACGAGCGTGCAGATGCCGAGAGCCTCAACCTGAACGCCAACATCCCGCGCATCATCAAGGCTGCGCTTTGTGCTGGGCTGTACAGCAATGTCGTTCAGGTCGTGTATCCAGAGCAAAAGTACTTCCAGGCTGCGCATGGCGTCGTCACGGAAGATCACGACGCGAAGAAGATCCGCTATTTTGTGCGCTCAAACAACGCTGAAGCAATTCAACAGTACCAGCAAATGGCCCGCGAACGAGTGTTCCTGCATCCGTCTTCATGCAACTTCGCACAGACGCAGTACGACTCGCCATGGCTGCTGTACACGGAGCTGGTGCAAACGTCCAAGGTGTTTGTTCGCGAGAGCACGATGGTGAACCCGTACGCGCTGCTGCTCTTTGGTGGTCAGCTGGACGTCGTGCATGAGAAGAACCTGATTCGGCTGGATAAATGGATCCAATTCCATGCTGTGGCTCGTATTGGCGTGTTGATCAAAGCCATTCGGAAGCATTTGGATCAGCTGCTGATGGAGAAGATCGAGAATCCACAAGTCAGTATCGCCAACAGCGAACTGGTGTCTGTAATCAGTCATTTACTGAAGAGCGAAGGCATGTAAGGACTAGATTCACGTAAGACACGTACTTGCAAGGAAGATGCACGAACCCGCTACAGATTTAACACTTTAATCTAGATTGTCTGCGTTTAACCCTCATGAATGAATTCCAGTCGGCTTAAGCTCAAGTTTTCTTCCTTCATCTCTTTCAACATAGCTGTGACCTTGAAAAGGCGAAGTCTGGCTTTTGGGACATATTTTGAAGGATAAATATAATTCTGAAGCAGCGTTGACGAGGTTCCTACGAATGCTCCATCATGTTTACGTGAACAGTGTTTGCCAAATCGACGGCTTGACCCAGTTGTAATCGTTCTGATGAACAGCCTGCATAATAGAGAAAATGAGAATTAGATACGCAGATGCAACGAGATAAGTCAAGAACGTAAAACTCACTCGGTCTGCTTGATCGTAAAGCTTCTTCAGAACAGCTCGATGACGTTCTGACAGCGGGGGGAGATCGGCCTTAATAGCGCTTGAGGATGCAGTAGACGTTCGCTGTTGTTGTTCTTCGATTTTCTTTTGCGCACGTTCAACGTCGAAGAGAGATTCAAAATATTTGAGCTGAGTGTACAGCGCAATGTCTGGGTATTCCATATTGACAAGAGCACGGCAACCTGGAGCTGAGCAAATGTTACCGTTGCCACGTAACGATTGCTTCTGTGTACGAGTCTTGCAAGTCACGTCAGAGCAAACAACCCAGGACTCATAATATTTCTTCGTCGCTTCTCTGGTGGCCAAATGAAGGAGGTTCGAAATAACTGCTTGGAAATCATCTCCAATATTGCCATAGATGCCTTCCTGATCAAATCCCCAGAAATCAGCTCGGCATTCCGGACACATTAGACCATTAAGATGCCTGCCGTCCTTTTCGTTCCTCCAGTACACACCAGTAAACGGACTCTTTAGCTTGCACTTGTTGCATGTGATTTCCAATGGAGCACAAGCCTTAAACCGATCGGCGTCGTTCTGGAGCACACTTGGAATTGAGTCGGCGCCGTCATTTTCTTCACCAAAATGGTTGGATGCATGAGAGAATTTTGAGGTATCCAAGCCAAGGCAGTGGGCAAGCTGAGGGCTTGACGTGCCTTCAATATGCGCGCACAGACGATTAACAGGCGGATGGATCTGCGATTCGAGATACCATTCCACATCAATGTTGAGCTTTCCTCCTGATCGTTTGACTTCTTCAGGATGGTAAGCTCTACGGCCGCTGCCAGGCTCTTCTTCTTTGCACAAAACGTACGCGATATGCGATCCAACACCTACTGGCTTTCCTTGCGCGCGCAGTGCCAATGCAACCTGGACGTGGTACTGTTTCGCACGGTCAGGGTACTGCTCAGGTTGTTTGTTTAGACTCTTCGTAATCACAAACTGTTCGATAGGCTCGTTCCCAGAACGCATTCGTTCAGCAATCTGCTGCAAATAGTCATGAATGCTTTCGACGATTTCATCACGGGAGTTTCCAGAGAGAATAAAGTCCAAAATCTCGTTACCGACCATTTTGGAAATGACACACCAATCACGTCGCACCATATCGAGACCCTTAACTTCCTTGTCAAAGACGACATCCCCGTTTGGTCGTTCCTTCACTACCAGCGAAGCGTATTTCTTTTTGTTGAGAAGAAGAATGGTTTTGAAGATATAGTCAACTTCAAGCTCCAAAAGCTTGAAATGCTTGTTACACTGAACTTGGATTTCTCGACCGATGCGCTTGGCGTCTTCAAGTTTGTCACTGCGAGAGTCAACCATAATTGAATCCGTGTCACCGTACACGACTTCGTATCCACACTCCTGTTCGGCAACTTCCTTTGCACGCTGCAGAGTTTGACGACCGGTCGAAGTAATAAGTGCAGCGATAGGCTTCGCGTAAAACCGCGAAAATCGGAAGCCCAGACAACCATACATAGAGTTGGCGGTCAGCTTAATAGCTTTTTGACGAATATCCAGCTGATTTGCTTTCTCCGTGTTTCCCTCCTTGTTAGCAATCTTCAGCTCTTGCTTGACTGCCTTTCGGGATTCAAGGAGGCGCTTAATGACACCAGGAAGGATTCCTTCGTCACAAGAGCTGCTCGGTAGTGGTGGAATGTCTGATTCGGCAGCGATTTCTACTTGATCTTCGTTCAGCTCCCCGTTGTCGTCTTCAACATCTTCACTTTTCACGGCAACTGGCTTCGATTTCTTTTTCTTGCTGGAAGATGCACTTGCACCTGCGTCATCTAGAAGAGCTCGTTCAACGGTAGTAAAGCAAATATTGTATTCCTAGAAGAAAACCATGTGGTCAGTGATCAGATGTAAGCACGCAAGCTCGTGTAGGGATAAGCTGCAAAAACTTACGCGAATGATGGACGGATACAAACTATTGAAATCGAGAAGTACGACAAAGTTGTCGTAAAGACCCTTCTTGGGCGCGAACACCATACCACCAGCGTAAGAGGCTTCGCGACGCTTGCCAGTCTTGTCTGCTTCGCTCTTTGTCTTGAATTTTTCCGGCACGATAAATTTGTTCTTTGAGCGGCTGAATTCGTGCAGTAGCAAGTACTCGATACGCTCAGCGCGTTTGTTCGCTTCAAGCGTACGGGTCCAGAGATATCCGCATAAATTTGCGAGTTGCTTGGACAGAGGAAGCACTTCCAATTTGTGCATGAGTTGAAGAACGAACATTGCATCATTTAGCGTATGATGTAGAAGCCTGACAAAATTACTGGGGCCACCGATGAGAATTTGCGGGATATCCGTCATTTCGATTTCTGCGCGATTCTTGGAAAGCAGCGTCTGAACCAGATGCGAGAGTGAGTAATTATTTTGCGATGGAAGGAGTTCCTTTGATGATACATAAGTATCGCAAAAGAGTCGTCCGTTAACGACATCATCCATTCGATATTCATTCCAACCTTCGCCAACGTTCATTGGATTCAACAGTCCACGACGAAGTCGTGTCATCTTGGACCACATGCCACCAAGTTTAAAGTTCGCAATTCGCGAAATGATCAAATCCAGTGCATACTTGTGCAAATTGTGACCAACTATGACATCAGGATCTTCGCGTTGCACGCGAGTCAAAAAATAGCTGAGCATCACACGCTCACTGAGTTCAATATGAAGGCAATCCGTATTGACGACACGGCTACCATTCTCAGTCTTTTTGCCAAAGCGCCCATCATCTTGTACAGCTTTCACGTACGAATCCGGAAAATTCATGTTTGAATCCAACGGACGGATCGCAGTAAAATGGGCGATAGAGTGTTGCCCAGAGTTCTTCTTGGAACCTCCATCGGAGCTTGCACCAGTTTCAGTGATAGCAGACAGGGCAACAATCTCATGGTTTCCGGTTGTGGGGTGGCAAATACTCTTGACACTAAGACTCATAACCGTGAGTGGTGGAGCTGCCAGACCACCTCCTTGAATGGAGCTGATATTCTTGGGGTCAAATGTCTCGTATTCCGCGCGACAGTAGCTTGCGTTGTCGTTTGACTTTTGAACATTTTTAATTTCAATCCAGCCTGGCCCAAGCAGCTTGCGCTTGAGCAAAAAATTCTCCAGTGGCCGGGTAAAAGCCCCACATATGCGAGTAAAGCTTTTTCCACCTCGATTGCAGACATCGGACGGAGGTGCTGGATATCTAGCAGGGTACTTGACCTTGAGGTACAAGTTCTTGCCTCTCGGCATATCGGCAACTTCAAACGCGTAATTACGTTCAACGAGTTTGGTTTGAAATGCCTCTTGATCTCGCTTCAGCGTGATACAGGATGGCACCAAAATTTTGCGAATTTCCTCATGCATTCGCATCCATGACTGCTGTTGCTCCGGCTTACTCAACTCCTTCAGAGACGAAGCCCCTTCTGGTACACTCGGTACGAGATACATATACCGTTCAAGATTGTTCACGATAACACAGCAACTAATGTATGCCGGAGCTCCAATTTCAGTGGAGTTTGATTTCATCTTGCCGATCAAGTAAATCTTGCCGGGGCGATCGCGCACCTCCACGGCATCCATCCAGTACATTTTAATGGAGCCAGCCGCTGCAGAAGTGTCGGGTTCAGCTTCAGGATCGTCTTCTTGCTTCACAGAAAAATTGGCATCAGACACTTGCCACCATTCAGCGACTTCATTGGATGGAACATCGCCAATCATTCCCATAGATGGAGCCATTTTCGGCTTTTCATCCTCTTCCTTTACCACCGCCGGACCAGCAAGCGCTCGTGCAGTCGGTTCTGACGTCTGCAACCGGGACTCTCGGGCTTTACGCAGGAGTAGTTCACGTTTGCTGAGCACCGGCTTCGTTTTTTGTTCTTCAGCACTCTCTCCAGATTTTTCTTGCTTCACTTGTTCCTCAGTCTCTTGACCGCTTCCGGTATCCTGTTCATATTCTTCCATAGGTTCATCAGGAGCTTCATGTTCGAACGCGTTATCATCATTGACGTCCTCCATTTCATCGTCTTGCTCCACGATTCTCGGTTGCCGAGTCGAGCGAGCCGCCTCGGACGTGCTGTACGAGCTAACCGAGCTCGTCTGTGGTCGCCTCCCGCCAGCCGAAGGCCCACTGGAGTACGAGGACGAATAGCTCACTGGGCGCGCGTATCCTTGCGTCGATTCGGTCGGGTTACTCGTCAAATCATCCAACATGCTGTCCAAATCAATGTCTGTGCACAGGAACCAGAATCCATCAGCATGTGTGTATAGTAAACTTCAACCAGTACAAGATACATACCTCGCTTAGCAGTAGATCGCGATGCTGGGCGTGCACCGGGTCCTTTACCAGCGCCAGCAGTCTTGTTTCCCGCCGAGAAGAACATATTGGTGATCTTTTGGTCACTTCCATTGCCCAGTTTCGCTCGCTGCATCTTCTTGGCGCGTCGCACATACGAGCTCGACAGTGCACCAGCACTGCGCTTCTTGCTGCCGTCAGCAGCGCCGCCGTCCGAGTCGTTGCCGCCATTTGCACCACCGGTTTCCGTGTCGGACTCAAAGAAATGCTCTTCGCCGTCATCGTAGTAGCCCATCTCGCCGGCGTCGTTCTCCACGAAGGGCAGACCCTCGCGTCGCTGCTGCACCAGCTCCTCGTACTCCTTGTCCGTCACAGTCTTGAACACGCTAGACTCCTCGGGCTGGTAGTGCGCCAGGCGCGAGGCGCGGCGAGCCGACGCGGCCGCGCTCTCGCCATCGCTCTCTTCGCCACCGCTGGCTTCTCCCAGGCCTCCGCCTCCCTCGCGCAGACGGCGGATCTCCTCCAGCGCCTGGCGCCGTGAGCTGCTGCCACGACTGGCGCCGCCACTGCGTCGCGAGCTCATGTTGGCTCTCGGACTCAGTCCCAAAATGGCGCCAACTGATGCGCGCGCGCCAAAAACGGCAACGACGCACCCGAAAAACCTCACGGGTAGGATAAAACCTCATCGAATCTGCAATGTCCATTTTGGCCAATGAAAAGCAACCTATAGCTTTTTAGAAAGCCCACAGAGCAATAGCCATCATGGCGTCCACGATGGCCACGAAGCGCCTGCGCAAGGAGTACCTGGCGCTGCAGAAGAAGCCCGAGGAGAACATCCTCGCCGCGCCGCTGGAGAAGAACATCCTGGAGTGGCACTACGTGCTGCTGGGCACGCCCGGAACGCCCTACGAAGGAGGATACTACCACGGCAAGCTCAAGTTCCCGCCCGAGTACCCGATGAAGCCGCCCAGTGTGCTCATGCTCACGCCGAATGGACGGTTTGAAGTGAACCGCCGCATTTGTTTGAGCATGTCCGACTTCCACCCAGAGACGTGGAACCCGCTTTGGTCCGTCGGCTCCATTCTCACAGGACTCTACTCGTTCATGGTCAGTGGCCCTTTTGATGGCATTTGATACGAACGTACTGCAGGCGAATGCAGACATCTCACACTTGCCAATGTGTATGTATGAGCAGCTGGACGACTTAATCACCACCGGAAGCATTGAAACGACGGACGAAGAGGTACGAATACCGACCCATCATGTATCTTTGAGGGCCATAGGTTGCTAACTCTATCGATATTGTGAACTGGAATGCACAACTTGCTGCATCGCTGCTGCAACTACAGAAGCGCGAGTTTGCCAAGGCCTCGCTGGCTGCCAACGTCAACGTCAAGGAGTTCAAGACGCTCTTCCCGGATCTCGTGGCGCTGCATCACGCCAATGCGCAATGAGCTGGTCTGATTGGCGAGTGTATCAGTAAATACCGGTAATCATAGCGGCCGAAATAAGAGACCGCTCACTATTTGAATGGTTCTTAACAGTGAACGGTCCTTTATTTCGTTATTTTCCGTCACTGGAACAGAGCACAGCTATGACAGTGACCAAAGCGATGTCCATGCCTCTGACTGTGGGGCGGCTTCTGCTGCCGGAGGTAAAGCTGCGAGCCTCAGCGCAGTCCAAGCAGATGGAGAAGCGCTTCACCTATCTGTGGCAGACGGCTCACACCATGGCACCCACTAGTGCAGCTGTAGCGCATCAGCTCATGTAGGTCCTAAATGTCGAGCAGCTACGCAATGATCAGTGCTAATGACTCGGTTTCGCAGCTCATCAATGGTTGCGATGGCGCGCCAGCATCACTTAGAGCTGCCGAATGAGATCATGGACTTTGTCTGTGAAAACTGTGGCGGTCTGCTGCTTCCGAGTGTCACAGCCGACATCCGCGTACAGCCGCAGACACACAAGTCTGCAGCCAAGCGCAAGCTCAGTCGCAAGCGCAAGGAGGCGCAGTCTACGCTGCTGTCCATCCACAACGTCATGGTACGTTGCAAATGCTCGCATTGCTAGTGCTTGGTTCTGTTCAGCTGGGCTCATAAGAATGCTTTTCTGTGGCGCAGCGCATCAGTTGCCGCCGCTGTGAGCACGTGACCATCCGCATGGGAGCGACAGCTCCTCGTAAGCCCAAGAGCAAGAAGCGGCCTCTTGACGACGCCAGTGCCGCTGCTAATGCAGCCAAACGTTTCAAATCTGGCGTGGCTACTTCTTCGTCCTCTCAGTCGGCAACTGAGACATCAGTTTCCAACGCATCAGCGTCGGTTGCTCCACTGAAAGAGCAGCTCAAGAAGACTGAACCAGCTCCAGCGCCAGTTGTGAAGCCTCCGAGCATGTTTGCTCCCCCGCCAAGCCCTCCGCGGAAGCTGCTGGACGGGCCAAAGAAGAAGAAGAAGAAGAAGCCGCAACAGCAGCCTGATGCTGCGACTGTGGCCGTGAAGAGTAGTCTCAGTGCATTCCTATCGAAAGTCCCGTCAGGTGGCCGTAAGTGAATGAAGAATGAGGTGATTGGAATTGAGAAGCGCCTGCATTGTTATCTTGGAGTCATGATAGTTCGACGCAGCCTAGCTGTGACCATGACTGCCTCATGGCATTGTCACGATCAGTGCCAGTTCGGCTCCACGCCCGCATGGTCGACGGATATCGCGAACTCATGGAGCTGGGGAAATTTGAGCCGCAATGTTGATCCTGATCGTCGTGATCTGTCTCGTCTTGCAAAGCCAAGGTATCGAGGTCGATAGCATCTGCTTCTGGTGTTTGGAGTACATGGTCTCCTCTGACAGTATCTTCAAGCGCATTGTTACTTTCCGCAGAGAGCAGCGTTTGCGGCTCTTCCTCTTCTTTGTTGGTGGTTGTCGGTGCTGCTAGCTCAGTCTCGGGATGCTCTTCGCCTGGTTTGGTTTTCTCAGCTTCGCGAGGCTTCCTAGGCTGTTTGTGTGAGCGCTTTGGTTCCTTCGCTGACCGCACAAGCGCTTGATTTCGCTCGGTCACCTTGAATATTTTGCCCAGTACGTTGAACAGTTTCTCTCGTGGCGGGTCCTTGCGCTCTTCGAGTATCTGCAGGGCAGAACAGAATGGATCAGAATCCTTTTGGAAGTACCCCGCTATTTTGGCCACGAACCCGTCGCGTGTCCTTGATGGGCATTTGCACCATCAGGAGCGTTCGATTCTGCACGAGACCCTCGTAAAATTGAGCAAAGCCAGCGACTGTGGTGAGATTTCCATCCCAGAACAGAACTTGCAGACTCGTGTTCAAGGGCAGAACGGCCTCGAGAGCCGCAGCCAGTGAGTCGCCGCATTCGTTGCCAGAGACATCAAGCACAGTCAGAATCCGGTTGAACTCGAGCGCTTGAATTGCAGCCACAACCACGTGAGAACCAAACACGAAAGAAGATTCCTCGCATTTCAAGCTCAATTCTCTCAATGGCACCGGCTTAGCAGCACCGTAGACTGGTCTCTTGGTGGACTCGTCTGTTTTATTGCTGCGGTCGCGAAGAAGCAGAGTGAGAGCATCGGCTGCAGCTTTCTCCAAAGTGCTTGGTGGAATATTGGATTTGTCTTTACCCTGGCTGCGCTTGCGTTGCGCACCTCGAGTGATGTAGCCGTTGCCTTCCAAGCTCAGCGAATTGAGCATCTTGCAGCTGCGAAGCGAATGCAACAGCAGAACAGACTAGATGTCGCAGAGAAACAAGCGAGTGATGAGTACACAAGAGCTTTGTATAGCCAAGACCAAGAATTTGCAGCGTACCGTTCGATCTTGAAGTGCAGCATGATCAAGCCGTAACGAAGATCGAGCTGCACGCGGAGAATCGTCAATCAATTGTGCCAGCGTCCCGGCCTTGTTGCTATCGAGCCTGTTCTCGCTCAAGTCAATCAGACCTGGCGTGCGCTGTGCGTTGTTTTGGAACAATGGTGCGAGGATATTCTTCAGGTAGATCTCTTTAAGTCCATCAGTGGACTGCGGTCGGGGCTGCTGCGTTTGCATATTCCGTCGCGCTCGCTTTACAATCGCCGGCTGGGCCATAGCAAACATTAATTGCGGATGCAGCTGCCTGGGCAGCATACCGCGTAGCAGCAGAGTGAACAGGCTTTGCGTTTTGCCTACGATCTCACCCAGATCGATGCTCGCCTGTCGACGCATACGGTTGTATGAGAGGTCCAGCAACATGAGAGACGATTCGTGCAGAATCGAGTTCTGTTTGAGCGCACGCAGGAACGTGTTGGTTCCCAGTGAAGTTCGTGACAGATCGAGACGCTGCAGAGCAAAGGCTCCTGTGATCCAGGTGCAGAGGCTCTTGGTGCCTTCACAGCCCAGGTGGTTTCCTGACAGGTTCAATTCTCGAAGCCCTGCCGAGAAGGCTGGATTCATCTTGAGTCCACGCAGAATGCATGCGCTAGAGCGTGGATTGAGTCCGCATTGCTCGATCTGCAGCAACTCGAGTCCGTTCGGCAGAAGCTCCAGAATTGTACGGAGTTCGTCGGCCATGAGCTGAGTGAACTCGTTGAACGACATATCAAGCCGGCGAAGACGCAGCCCCTGCTGCTCCTGACGTCTTTTGATGGTCGATTGCAGAACAATATGCTGAAGAATGCGCAGAGCTCGTGCCGAAAGGTGCACATTCGTCAGCGAGTAGCCTTGGATACTCGAAATGGGCGACAAAAGCGACTGGAACAGTGCGATCGCACCGATTTCGCCCAGCGGGAGATCGTACACCACGATTGTCTCTACGCAATGGACGTTCTCGAGCGCTCTAGCCAATGCTTGTACCTCGCGAAGCTGTGCACACGATACACTCGAAGACGCTGAAGACACAAACGACATGAACGGCGACGAAATGCGACCAAGGCCTGAGAAGACGGACGGCGTTGGCAATTGCTGCTGCTGTTGGAATCCATCGATGCCTGGTGAGAAGCTCAAGCAGTACTGGAAATCCACGCAGGAGACCTGGGTCACACACTCGCGCAAACGCATAGCGACGCTGGGGCGATAGCCCACGCCAAGATCATCGCAGAACGCGCGGTAGGCGGTGGTCATGGCCTCACAGGTCGCCTCAAGTGCTTGCTTTTCTCCCATTGCAGAGGGAGCTACCTGTTCCTGCCAGCGGCATTCGCTTGGGATTGAGATGACTGGAAGTTGTTTCTCTGGAAATGCGAGTCGAAGTCCATGAAGAAGCCGTTGCAATACCCGCACAAAGCTCTCAGTGTGCACTCCAGGATCAAAATGCAGCAGTTCAGGCTCTTGGTTATGGCCGTAGCCATCAGCCACATGAGGGCATATGGAGATCTTGATGGACATTGTGGTTGCAGTCGTGGAGGATGAGGAGCTGGCTCGCAGCACCTGCACTGATTGAATGTGGAGGAGCTGGTACTGCTTATTGCACACGAGCGCGGTCTTGAAAGTTCTGTGCTGGAGAATCCGCAAGCGAAAGTTCGAGATCACCAGAAGCCGCTTCTGAAACACACCGGAATGGGAACGCTGCATGACCCACTTCATGAGCACCGGAGCATCGTCGCTAGAGGCAAAAAGCCGCTCAATCGTGGCCAGGTCAGCCGGTTTGAGCTCTTCATAGCTGAGTCGATTGATGGGCCAGCGAACGGAATCGCGCATCTCCTTCTCATCCACGTGCGCATTGCTAGCTCCTTGTTGGTTGTCACTTAGTGGTAGCGCTTTGACCGGCGTGGCATCTCTGCTACTGGCTTGAAGATCAACTTCCGGTTCCTGCATTCTGCTGTTGAAGCCACTTTCAAACACAAAGCGCTCGATGAGGAAGGAGAAAATGCAATACTAAAGCGACAGAAACGTTGATAACGGCTCATATTTTTAGAGAACTCATCACGATCGCCGTCACGACTGGAAGCAACTGGACGCTAAGATACGCTCACAGAGATACCTTCCTTCAATTCATTGGTGGCAAAGTGCAACGGAGGCCAGCAGCAGAAGCGGAAGAGGAGCCAGTGGGCTACACGAAGAAGGTGCGGGCGCGTGGGGTGATTGCGAGTCGAACAAGTTGTCGAAGGTGAGCTTTCCCATCGTCTTGGCGGGAGCGCGATTCATTGTTCGTATGGCCACTGCGTTGGGCTTGCACAACACAGAGAGCTTTCGTCGATTGGGTGAGCATGCAGGAGAGTCAGTCGTGCGCGATCTAGCTGCCGATTTAGCTCGATTTGCTGCCTTTCCCATCGTATTCGCATTCGCAGCGGCCTTGCTCTTGTGGTTCGGCTCTGCCAACGTTTTGCGGAAGAACCAGCGCGGGAACTGGTTCAGGTGCTTGCCGTGAGTACGCTTGAGCGTCTTGAGCCGCTGCTGCAGCGCGTACTTGGAGCGTCGACTGCCTTCGCACCGCATGCGCCTCGTGAGTTCCTCCCACACGACGCGATCGCCTTGGAGCTCGAATGCCAGCGCGAACTGCACAAGCAGTCGGTCCTCATGGTCCGAGAAGTCCGACATGCTCGAGGAATGGCCTTTCGCGTCTGTCCCGGGGCGGCGGCATGATGGGAACTGATCCACTGGGGCAAAATGGCTACAAACCCAAATCCGTCCGTTTCCACGCTGATCCAAGGGACGTCAGACCCAGAGCAGTCGCCGGATCTCGTCGGTCTCTTATGGTTCGACCGGAACGCAGATGGAGCATGGCCAGGCCCATGGCTTCGACGGCGAGAGTGCTCGAGTCCATGACCGAATCGTCGATCCGCAAGAGCAGCCATGGCAGGTCTGCCTCCGTGGGCACAGTCGTTGTCTCATTGCACGACGGCTTGGACCGCCATGCACCGGCGTACCAGCCCAGTGAACCAGCAACAGGGGCTGCCAGCGGCAAGCACCACTTTCTAGCGCTCCTTGCGCCCTCGTCGGATGCCGCGCTGCAGTTTCTCTCTGCGCAGCCAGCAGGAGCGTACTTGCTGGTCAAGGAGCCGGATTCTCTGTCGGTCTACGTCAAGTTCCGGAAGGTTGTGCGTCCGGCCGTGCTGATCAAGGCCAAAGATCTCAAGTACAAGCACGACGAGGCCTTCAAGTGGGGCCAGGTGCCCATACCAGACTACAGCCGCATCGACATCAACTCGCCTCTGGCTGCGATCAGTGCGACGCCCGTGCACTCGCTGATGCTCGCAGCTGACGCGTTCATGTTTCTGGAGCAGTGCTGGAAGCGCTTCCTGCCGCAGGTGCAGGCCATCGTGTTCGAGCTCTGTGGCGAGCCGTACGTGAACGAAGAGGCCGCGCTGGAGCACTGGTCCTCGTGCACCGTGGCTGCGCACTCGCCGAGGCATTGCCTCGTGCTGCTCACACCGCAGGCGTGTGGCTTTTACATTCTGGCCACGACCTGGAACGCCGAGTCCCATTCGACCACCAACGCAGTCGTGCCCGTGCGCCACGTTGAGTTCGACTTCCTGCGCTGCGTGGTCGTCGTCACGGACGGCACTTTCAATCCGACGGCGTTGATGGCGTCGACGCACTTCTCCAACAAGCGCGTGTTTGACGCAGACCTCACGTGAGCGCTTCCTCCTCTGTCGTGCTTCACATTAGGCCAAACTAACACTTGAATCTCTCTGTTCTAGCTTCATGGCGCTGCGAGACAACTTTCTGTCGCCCGAGTCGGTCGTGCTCAAGGAAACCACGGTCGGTGCTGCACCAGAGCAGCAGTCCTCATGGCAAAGCTGCGTGGAGCTCAATTCGACAGCAGACCCAGAGCTACAGCTCCTAGGAGCGACCTTGACGGCCTGCAATGGCGTCATCCCGTACGAGCGGCTGTCCGACGTCATGCTGGAGCGGCTTCGTGACCTGCATTTGTTCTTCATCGACGAGGCGCAGCGGCTTCAAGCCACCAACGACGAGCACAGAGGCGAGCGCACACACCCGCCGCCTTGGCCGCGTGAAAAGTTGCGAATCGCCAGTCAAATCCTTCCTTACTTGCTGGAGCTGCTCGTTTCGACCGCGATTTCAGACGAGCCCAATGAGCACAAAGCGAGCATCAACGCCACAACCCCAACCAAGAAGCAGCACCTGCTGTTCCGCTTTGCGCGAGCCATGCGCTTCAACGTGGTCTGCGTGGCGTTGCGGTCGGACGAGGCCACGATCGTTCGACTCGCCCATCACGTGTTTCAACTGTTCTCCATGCGTGCTGCTCTGCCCGGTGAGTTCATTGAGCTGGTCTGCGATCTGGTCGCGCAGATCCCGCAGTTCCGACTTCTGTTCCACAAGAACAACGGGCCGTCAATCCTCTGGCGCGCAGTGCACATGAGCGAGCGCGAGATCACGCACACGCCCTCGTCCATCTCCAGGAAAAGTATTCTGCAGAGCATGAAGTCGGCCATGGAAGGCCACGGCAGCGTGAATCTGTCTGCTCGATCAGGCGGAGCCATGAGTGGAGCTTCGCAGGGCCGAGCAACCAAGGAGCGACGCTCCTCGCTCTTCGGCATGCGCAAGCCGCTAACACAAGCGCGAAAGTCTCTGGACTTTGGCACGACGTTCTCAATCCCATTGACGGCCAAAGCGGTCGTTCTGCTGCGCTGCGACCCAGAAACGATCCAGACGCAGTTGGCGGCCGAGCTGCGGCCTGGCCAGTTTGACATCTCGACCGAGTTTGAGGACGAATTCGTGGCGACCACACGCTGCACGTTCTGCTTTTGCAACAAGGTCGCTGCGCCTCCGCACGAAGAGCCAAATCCTATGACGGCAGGGTCTCGCAAGCAGCTGGCGATCCGGGAGCATGCCTGCTGCCGTCGTGGCTCACGGCCGTCGACGAGAATGAGTCTGTACGAGTGCATTCTTCAGCTGGCACTCGACTTCTTCGTGCACACGACGACAGGCCCCTGGGATCGGAATGTCGCTGCGCTTCTGAGACTGGAATCGCTCCACGAAAGCTTGTTCCACGAGGCTGTGCGGCTCACAGCCAACATTGCGCTGCAATCGAGGGCGCATGAGATCTGCGAGCAGGTCTATCGCGGCCTGACCTGCCGCAGTCGAGTGATCACGCTCTGCATGTCGGCGCTCTTCCGCCTCGAGACCAAGCGGCGGCGGCTCATGAAGAGCTCTCTGGGCGAGAAGAAGTACTGGCAGCTTTTCCACTTGTTCCGCAACCAGCTACGCAATCTGAACGACTTCCTCATGCACTACGACGTCAAAACTAGCGAGAACGAAGACGACGAAGCGCGTGAAGACGAAGACGACGAAGATGATGAGCGCAACAGCAAGAGCGACTCGCTCACGCTTTTGGCCGACAAACTTGAGCTGCAGGCCCACATTGAGATCCTCTCGTGGATCCCCAAGCCGTTCGTGACTGAGTGGCTGCTGGTCTCGCTCGAGGACTTTCTGAACACGGCGACCACTCTCAGCGAGCTCTTTGAGCGCACAAACGCGTCCGACGTGCATCCGGACTTCCTTCTCTACACGCGGCAGCTGCTGCGCGTGTTCGCGATCTTCCTGCGACGCATCAGCGACATCGATCTGCAGGAATTGCTGCTGCGAGTGCTGGACCGCGGCTGCCCGGCCATTGTGGATCTGCTCGAGCGGCTCATGAAGCTGGTGGGCGTCCAGAACAAGGTCATCACGCGCATGCCGATTGACGAGTGCACGAGCTACTCGATCCAACACGACATCCTGGCCTTCGCCGATGCGTTTGTGACGCTGGATATGAACGTGCCGATCCGCACGCGATGGTTCGCCCGTACCCACGATAGCTGTGGCACGGATCAGCAGCCTGGGGATGCATTCATCTGTCGGGCCGATGCGGACACGATTGAGCAGCGGAAGGCTGTGCTTATGGGTCGCATCCTGTCGCCTGAAGTGATCAATGAGAACGATGACAGCACCACGCTCTGGGACTTTTTGATGCGCTCGACCAACGCCAGTGCGTCACCACAGCCGCGTTCGAGCACTTCACCTCCCAGTTTGTCGGTCATCGACTCGTTTCGACTGCCCCAATGTGTCCCCGTGCTGCCGCTGGGCAGCCAACAGTACTACCTTCCAATGCTCGATCAATTCCTGACGCTGCAGCAGAAGATGTACGTGGCGCAGATCGCCGATCTGAGTCCCGGCCAGGCTCCGGACTTGGAGCTCTGTGTCTCTAGCCACATGAACCACATCAACGAGTACTGCCTGCATCACCACCGTTTTGGCTCGGCCACTGCGGGACGCAGAGACGACAGAGAGTACGTTCAGCATGTCATCGGATTGCACCTCAAGTGCCTCGTCATCCTAGCGAATCGACGGCGACAGAGCTCGCAGATCGAGAACGCGTTCAGTACGCACCGGATACTGCCATTGATGCGCAAGCGACTTGAAGAGGCGACTCAAGCCAGTCTTCGAGCAACGAGGGCGTCTTCTAGTGGCCATTTCAAGGTTTCTCCGTCGCTGGAAGATACCGCAACTGAGGTCTCAGGCTTTGAACCGACAATGGAGGAGACGCGGCCTGTTTTGTCGCCCATGCGGCTGCTCAACTTTGGCGACATGGCCGTCAGCAAATCGTCTCGATCCATGTCGAATGTGCTCAAGAACAGTGATCTATCTGCTGTTCCTCCAGCATCAACAGTCGAAGCCGACCTACTGATGCAGAGCGAGGAGCTGCGCGCTCTGGTCGTGCTCCTGATCATCTCGTTCGTAGTGCACGACTCCTCTCTAGAGCTGGACGAGAAGTTCTGCCCTCGCTTCTCTGTTCCACCGAGCGACAGCTCCAGTGGATCCGATAGCGACTCTATGCCGGGCGATCTGCTCTGGTCTCTGCAGACCCACTTGAGCGTCTGCAGCATCGACGGCGCAGTCCTGAACCGCATGATCCAGGAGTTGGACTCGGTGCAGACGTTCCTCTCGGCCTCACGCGTGGCTGCGATCCACTCGCTGCTTCGATTCCTCTCGCCAAACTCGTTCGATCGCATTCTGTACACGAGGGAGTCTCCTTCCAGTGTCGAAAGCGATAGAGACCACCAAGACGAAGACTCTAATGATGACGACGAGGAAGATGACGACGAGGAAGCCCATTACCAAGCCAAAAGACCTTTGACTGGGTACAGCCACGGCCGCAAGTACATCGCCAAGGGCGCTTTCGCAACTGTATTTGCGTCGACGCCTTGGCTCTCGCAGTCTCAGCCTGTGGCTGTGAAAGTGCTGCCGCACCAAACGCGAGCTGGTGACCTGTGCGCCATGAACGTCATGTATCACGAAGTGCTCGTGCTCCGGCGGCTGAAGGGCGAACGTGCAGCCTGCCAGATGCTGGACTTTGGCAACCACCACGAATCCCAGAGTCTCGAGATCGTGATGGAGTATTGCCCTTGTACACTGACCGAATGGCGATCCTTTGTAAATCCTGCACCTTTCCGATCACTAATGGTCATGATCCTGCGTGCATTCGCCTCGATTTGTCGGTGTCTGGAGCGAATCCACGCAGAAGAAGTGGGCCACTTCGATATCAAGGTATGTGCTGCTGGTTCGTGAATGGATGGCTAGCACTCGCTTGCTCATAGTTCTCTCCCATTGCTCTAGAGCGACAATATTTTGATCCGCACGAATGCGCACGATCTGTGCTGCCGTCTACTGCAGTTGAAGGAGGAAGAGCCCAAGAGGACGGCGACTCCTGCGAGTGTATTCGACGCTCAATTCTGCTTTGGGGACTTTGGCGAGTCCATGATCGCTCAGGAAATGGGTTCCAGACGAAAGTCAGTCAACTTGAGCGCGGGTTCTACCAAGTCAAAGCCACGTTCCGTGCCCACAAAGATCTTTCCTCTGACTCGAACACGCGGCACCGAGGCGATCAAGAGCCCCGAGATGCTGGCCATCAAGGGCAGCGACGAGAGTCACCGCAAGGCGTTGATTACATTCGCTAGCGATGTGTGGTCGCTGGGCTGTCTGCTGTTCGAGATGGTCGCGCAGCAGCTCATCTTTGAAAAGGACGACTGGGCCGGACTCTACGCGCATCTCGTGCTGGAAACGACGGCCAGTAGTGCGTTGCGTGAAGACAATGAGCAGGTGCTTTTGCAGGCTCTAAAGCCAGCCGAGGAAGATCAGCAGCAAGCTGAGATCGCTCTTGACGTCATTGGTATGGTCCGATATATCCTGGTCCGCCTGCCTGGAGATCGGCCGTCGCTTTCTGCCGTGGTGGAGCAAACAGAGACGGTGCTCACACGCGTTCTCGCGCTCCCGATCACTTCTGCGGACCAGGAATACATGGACAAGCTGAGCAGTGGCGAGGGTCAGAGTGGAGAAGTAGCTGATGCATCAAGCGCAGTGGAGTCAACCGTCGCGGCTGGTGCTGATTGTGTACCTATCTGTACCAACCACAACAGCACCCACGAATCAGTAGCGATCACAGCTCGCAGACTGTTTGGCAATCTGCACTTGGGCCAGGTCAAGGCGAGTGAGCAACCACACTGGGAGACCACAGGAGCGATCGCCATGGCCATGGACCAGGTCAAAGCCCAATGCGAGGACTCGTACGACCATTTCGTTTACGTCTGCTTTGAGGATGCCACTCTCGCGGCCTACGAAGACTGTGATCGGTTCCAACAAAAGGCGCTTGGAGCTGGTGCCTCCTCTTCGTGCGTGAGCCTGCTGAGCGATGTGGACGAAGAAGAACGACGCACGTGCATCTTCATGAACAGCGCGTGGAAGGCGCCGAAGGATCCAGGCGCTCTGCTCCGTCAGATACTCGTGGATGCGCCAGTGATCATGCCTTTGATCCAGCGCCGGCTACGACAGCAGGTGGACCGTGTGTTACTGGTGGCTATGGGCAGCCATGGCGACACCATCCAGGCTGTGGATCACATTCTCACGAGCATCCTGCTGGTCTTCTTCTCAACCTGTTGCTCTCTCTCGCCCATGGACGCCATCGGAGTCTTCGCTCGGCGCGATCTGGCGTCGCATTTGTTCGCGGCTGCACCCCAGGGAGCCATGCTACATCAGCTGGAGGCCTACATGCGCGAACAACAGCAGAGCTGCTTTCGACTGAGCGCCATCGAGCGGGAAGTGAGTCGACGACGCGTGTTCCACTGCCGCTGTGGGTTTGTGGTGCTGGCTGTGCAGCTCACCGCTCTTCCAGATCAGCCGCAATGCAGCTGCACCACAGCTTGCAACTGCTTCCGTCCGTTCCCAAGCCAGAGCTCCGAGCAAGACGAAGTGTCCATGACGATGCTCCTGCGGGAGTTCGAGCCAAGCGAAATGCGATTACTGGAGCCCATGGACTCGGCAAAGGACCCAGTCTCCTGGCGATCGATGCCCATGGAGAGCGTCATGCGGCTGCCTTCCGTAATGGCGGCCATGACGACTTCTGATGCCACTGCGGTCGCATCTGCGTCCCACATCCTGAGTCCTCGCCTGTCCACTACTGCTGCCCATGCAGCTCCTGACCGAAAGCGCAAGAAGTGGCTGAATCTGCACGGCCGTCGAGACAAAGGCTCGAGCGACTCGCTGCTCGTGAGTCGGGAGGACGAAGGTCCCAGTGTGGTGCAGGGCATGGTCGAGCGGCCGTATCGCAAAGCGCCTGGCTCCAGATCCTTTGGCGGCTCCACGCAGCAGGACAGCGAAGCCATGCAGCACAGCAGCAGCGAGCACCCGATGCAGCAGACGGCCAAGGCCCAGCGCTGGCGGCTGTACGAGTGCGCGCTCTGCTGTCTGCCCATGTGCGCCGTCTCGACCAAGGACGACGCGGAGCTGGTCGCGCTTCCAGTGTCCTGGACATGTAGCCATCCCGTGTAGTGGAATAAATAGTAGTAATGACTTTGGAAAATGAAGATGGCGTTCTTTTTCAAATAATAAAGTACCGTAACTAATATATTCCTTTGGGGTGAGCGTCTGCCATCCGCTTCACCAACCTGCATCACTCTCTTCATCCTGCAGACTGGTGGTAGACGGCCGCGACTCGTTCCATACAACTCCTAAATACACCGCTGCTTGCAGCGTTCATACTCCAAATCATCATACACTTGGCACATCAATCGCCTTGATCCGCTTGCTTCGTCATCTTACTTGAACATGGCCGCGCTCTTCAGCTGTGCGGCGCTGCTGCGGCGACGCAGTTCCGGCCGCGTATCTTCGCTGCGCGCTAGGATCTGCTTGACGCTGGTAATGTACTCTTTGCACTGGCCAGGCAGCTCCTGGCCGCCCTTCTTGGCTAGCAGAAGGCATTCGGAATTGCTTCGTCGTCGGCGCAAGTGGTAGTCATCGTGGTCAGCGTTCGTGTTGCTGCGCGCAGAGACCGGCGTGGTGGAGCGGCTCACAGGCTCGGGGCTGTGATCGCCGTCCTGCCACTGGGGCTCCATCATGCTCTGCTTGGTGGCGATCGAGCTCAGCGAGTTCATCTTGGAGCGGTAGTTCTTGAGCACGTTCGTGTCCACAGTCAGGCCGGGTGAGTTGCGCACTGGCGGATCGGACGAGCTGGACACCGAGAGGCGACGGACAAGGCCTGGGAAATCCATGGACACTGGTCGGCGGGGGAGGCGGAGGGGAGGGGACGATGGGAACAGGAGGCTGGAGGAGCGAAGGAGAGGAGCTAAGTACCTGACGAACTCTTCTTCTTCAATGACAACGGGATGGGTGTGGCGTAAGTCTGGACCTAGCGCGAATGCTTTTTCTTCTTCTTGTGCTTCGATTCGACTTGTGCTTCCGGTGGCCTCTTTGGCTCTGTCAGTTGGGCTGTCGATTCAACTCTGAACCCCTCGCAACTCACGTCGGCTCCTCCGCTCCCCTCCCCCCTCCCCTTCTCCCCCCGCAGTGAGATCTCAAACGGTCAGAAAAACAAAAAGCGTAGAAAACTCGTGACGTTTAAAACTCAATATTGTTTGATACGACAGCTGACGCAAAAAGCTGCGATCGTGTCGATCTCGTAAACGGTATTTGATTACGATGTTATTGGCTGAAATCACCGTTTCTGGCGCTGCGATTGGTAAATATTGTGAGGTGATGGGATGATGACGTCGTGTAAGCTTCGGAACCACAAAGTTCAAGCGTGAGTGTGAAGAAACCATCAGCAAACGTTGGAGCCTGCGTGTATCTTTGTCGTGAGTGTGAGGAGAAGCGCTAGAGACAGGAAAATCAATAGCGCGTGCCATTGTGTAGCACTTTTGCGCCGGACCCAATGAAAGCAACTACACGTAATACCTACTTTTGGCGATCGTCAGTAACACGCACGCCAGTAACAGTCTCGCTACAGTAACGATTGTGATGAGAGTGATGCCATTTTACAGAGTTACTCGGACTTTGTATGGGCAACTTCCTCGTCGCTCGAAGGATCGCGACCCGATAGCAGCCGGCCTGTTTTTAACTGTACTTTGTTTTATTCACTCAGGAAACGGGCGACTGTCGTATGTCGGGAACCAAACGGACAGTCAGCTGCGAACGGAAGCAATCTACTGTTCCTTCCAGAAAAGATTGTACCAAGTATCTCCCAGAAAAGGCTGTACCAGAACCATTTTATACAAAACCCAAGTGTAAAGAACCAGCTGGGACCGGGCCAGCCGAAGCAGCGCATCACAGTCAAAAGTTTCCGCCAGCTTTCCGCCGCGATGTTTAAGCTTGTCGCTCTCTGATTGGCTAAACCAAAATTGACAAAAACAGAGCACCCCGACAATGCAAACTTCAAGTCTGCTTGTGTCCCAACCCTAAACGCTTGCTCGTTTACGGTACTGAACTGCAGTACTGTACACTGCACGTTGGACTTGAAGCTAGCAAAGTGGGTGCTGGTCTTTATAATTGTATCGCTGTTGATGAGAGAGATAAAGAGAGAGAGAGACTATGCCGACGTTTCCTATTTATATGTTTGCATACGCCTCGTCAAGCGGTATTTAAAGTCGAACTTCGCTTTATGTCAACGGCAGTTAATGTTCCAATCCGTCTGTACTGAATAATGTTGTTGACAGATACTCGTTATCAACACAAAACCCAAATATGGTTACACCACTCATTTTCATTTGTGTACTCAATTGTATATAGGTTTTTGTATGGCGGCATTATTTATAAGCAAGCTGCATGTCGTTTCTACAGTTTCCCCATGAATAAAATGCGCTATGTTCTAGAACAAGAAAGTGAAGAGACGTGGTGCAGAGCCAGGGCGGCATGTCAAAAGTGCAATACCGGCCACTATTGAGCACACACACACATCTCCGTGGGTGCGAAGCAATCAGCAGCCGCATGAGGATGCGCCGGCCGTCTGTCGTCTGTGCGTCTCTTTGGCCCTCATCATGAGCCGCATGAGGCTCTCCTCTCGCTCAACAGAAGCGGCGATGGCGCTTAGCCAGCTCCGTATCCTGCGTCCATTTCTCGTCCTTGGCGAGGATGAAGCTGCGCATCAAACTCTTCACGCTCTCAGGGAGGTCTCTTGCCTTCCACACGCGATCCAGTAGCTTCGTGGCCCAGTCAAGCTGCTGCGGAGGGATCCGGCGCCCTGAGAGGTTCCGGTGATTGGGATCCACCAGGAAAGCCAGGAACTTGCGATAACCTGGCTGGCTCCGGTCTTTCAGCTCAAAGCCCTCGAGACGGTGGCCCAGAGAGCGACCAAACACAACAGCCCGATGTGCTGGCAGAGCGGTGGATCGTTCTGATGCGCTGTCGTATTGGCCTCGTCGTAGCAGTACAGACCTGAGGCGGCGATCCAATTTCGGTCGACTGTATGCCAATCGCCACGCTCGTGGCTGGGCTGGTCAGGCGTCAGATGCATGTTCAAGGCTGCGACGACTACCTGCACTTGTCTGCCTTTGAGTGAGACCTTAGCCTTCTCTTGGCTTGGCTGGCGCTCAGTCTTCTCATCCGCTGCTGAAGGCGGATCAAGTCTGTGCAGTTTAAACAGACTCTGGTTCAGGACCTGCTCAAACAGCGGTACCATGGCCTCAAACAAGCGGCCGATGGAGCAGTAAAGCCGTCGATGTTTCAGTGGATGCAGGTTGTTGATGTACGACTGGATGGCCACGTGGCCATTGTGATCAACATAAAAGTCCGATGGGATCCAGTGCGTCTGGAAATAGTAGCCACAGAAATACACTGGCGCGATCGGGCGCTTGAGCTCCATGAACATGCCATCCAACATGCGCTCCTGTGGATCACGTGACGCTCGAGAGGCCAATCGAGCAGTGTCCTCTTCGTCCATAACTCGCGTTTCATCACTAATGTTCGCGTACATGAACGGATCGATCAGCGCCATCTCCAGGCTTCTTGCCATCGGTAACTTGGCGTTCCAAGTGAGCAAACTGGGCGCACAATCGCCCTCGCTTTTGACTAGAGATCGCGCTGTCCACGTAGAGCAGTGTGGGGAACGGCTCATACTGCACGCGCTTGAGCTCGTCCACCACATCGGTCATGCGCTTAAGCAACGTAGTAACGTGGTCGCCTACATACGACCGAGTGAACGCGATTTGGTCCAGGATAGCTTGAGCTAGCATCTCGATTGCCTTGATCATCGATTCGCTCTGCTCTGAAGGGAGCAGACTCGGAAATAGGGAACAATCGCAAACTCCACTGTCCAGAGCAGAGATAAACGTCGTGAATCGCTGGGCTGCCGTGGATTGGGCCTCATCACACAGATAGCGCACACTCGACCACGTTATCGTACGAGCGTCGCCGGCGTCTTCCATTGCCTTACTGGTCTCACGCAGACGTTGGGCATGAAATACAAGCCAAGCTCGTGGTACGGATTGAAGCTGTCGGTTTTCAGTGACACAATAGACGTCTCCGCAAGAGAGCGCAGGATCCTCTTCTGCATCTCCAGCTTGGTGTCATCGCGATTCTCGTAAGACAGTTCAGTCAGCCACTTTCGCATGTCGATCGAAGCCAAGGCCAGCGTCTCGTCCATCTTGTTCGGCCGATGCACGAGCGCGTGGCCCACCAAATGCGTGGCAAGCCACGAGCCAGCGTTGTGCAGCCAGACGTCTCGGTTCTTCCACCACGAGAGCCACCAAGCGTCGTGCTTGACGACCTCCCACACGGCGCCATACAGGAGGTACAGCTGAGGCTCTTCCGCCATCTCGTGCGCTCTGATTCGGACTTTTGATAACTGAGACCGAGGCTTCTGTGGGTTGAAATGGGTGCGAAATTTATACTGCGGATCTGTATACTGGTCCATGTATCAACCTGAATGGCTCCTTTGATCAAAACGGGTGCCGAATGTGGCGGTGGCGTCTGGCCAAAGCCATCTCCTGCGTCCATTTCTCGTCATTGGCGAAGATGAAGCTGTATAACAGCGTCCCCACGCTCTCAGGCAGGTCTCTTGCCTTCCAGATGCGATCCAGAAACTCCACGGCCCAGTCAAGCTGCTGTGGAGGAACGCGACGACCGGAGGGGATCGGGTGCTCTGGATCCACAAGGTGGAACGCCAGGAACTTGCGATAGCCTGGTTGACTGGGATCCTGCAGCTCGAATCCTTCAAGACGGTGACTCAAAGAATGACCAAACACGACAGCTCGAAGTGCTGGCAGAGCGATGGATCCCTGTGGCTGGTAGTGCGGACCAGTCAATGCGTTCTCAACGCCATATTCCTGCTGCATGGCAATATGGTCTTTCACGTCTTCAAATGGACCCACAGACGACGCAAATGAGAGTCTTTGCACTGTCGCATTCGCTTCGGCGAAGCAGTACAGACATGTGGCTACAATACGATCCTGATATCGGCCACTCAAATGCCAATCGCCACGCTCATGCCTGGGCTGGTCGGGCGTTAGGTGCATGTTCATGGCTGCGACAACAACTTGTACTTGTCTGCCTCTGAGTGAGAACACAGCCTTCTCTGGACATTCCACCAGGAATGGACTTGGCGATTCCGTCTTGCCTTCATCGTTTGTAGAGCCTGCATCAACATGCTGTTTGCGATATTTGAATGGACTTCGACCCAGTATGCGCTCAAACAACGGCACCATTGCTTTAAACAAGTGGCCAATGGATCCATAAAGCTGACGATAGTCCAGAGGATGGAGGTTGTTGATGTACGACTTGATAGCCACGTCGCCGTCTTCATCAACGAGGAAATCCGAAGGAATCCAGTGGCTGTCGTAGTAGTAGCCACAGATAAACACCGGAACAATCGGACGCTCGAGCTGTAGGAACATGCCATCCAGCATTCTTTCATGTGGGTCACGTGACACTCTAGAGCCCAATAGAGCAGCTTCTTCTTCGTCCATGATTCGCGTTGCGTCGCTGAGGTACGGATACATGAATGGATCGATCAGAGCTACGTCACGATGAGCGTACCTCTTGTCGGTCGTCTTTGAGATCACTTGACGCTCCAAGCGCGCAAACTGGGCGCACAATCGCCGTTGCTCTCGGCTTGACATAGCGTTATCCAACAGCAACAGAGTTGGAAGTGGCTCATACTGAAGGCACTTGAGCTCATCCGAGACGCTGGCCATACGCTCAAACAATATAGCCACTTCGTCATTCACGTACGCACGAACGAATGCGAGCTGATCCATGATGGCTTGGACCAGAACCGTGATCGTCTTAATCGTGGAGTGACTTGATTCACAGGGAAGTAGGTTTTGAATCAAGTTTGGAATATCTTGAGCTTCAAGATCTAGAGCAATGATAACCGCCATGAATCTCTGAGTCGCCAAGGCTTGAGCTTCTCTGTACAACGCTCGCACGGTCGGCCACGAGATCAAACGAGCGTCGTCGCATTCATCCATCGCTTGACTCTTGTCACGCAGACTCTGCGCCTCGAAGTACGACGAGAGTTCGCTGTACGGGTTGCTGCCGGTCTCTAGCGATGCAACGGGCGTCAGTGCAAGAGCGCGCAGGATCTTCTTCTGCAGCTTCAGCTTGACGCCCTCGTGCGTCTCGTTGTTCACTTGGGCCAGCCACGTGTGTGTCTCTCCTTGAAGCAGTTCGTCCATCGCAGACCGAAGCGAGAGAGCGCGGTGGATCCTTTGTACCACATACCACAAGCCAGCGTCACGCACCCAAGACTCTCGGTCCTGCTCCCACGCGCGCCACCACTCGCTGCGCTCCAAGATCTGGCCCAAGGCGCCACGCAGCAGCAGCTCCTCGAAGCTCGGGAGGTCTTCCATTGAAATCCTGAATGATTTCTCTTCGTTCCGTTGGGCTCGCATGGGTACAAAATATACTACGGAATTGTATGCCCCATGGATAGTAGTGACCATTAACGCCAGCCAGTCACGCATCTCAAGTCAATGGATGTGGCGTCGCTTAAAGCCATCCAGCCATCCGCCGCTGAGCGTCAGTTGGCCCTCGCAGTCGGATTGCTGCAGCAGCTCGCGCGCTTTCTCCCGAATCGCGGCGTCCGTCACGCGCGCGCGTGAGCGGAGCATCGCGTGCAGCCACTGGCCGAGCTCGCGGTCGAACTCCTTGAGCCTCCGCGTGACGTCTCGCTTGCGCTTCATGTCGTACCCTTCACCTGCGAGACGCTCCAGATCCGCCTGCTGCCGCAGCGCGCGCGTGATGGTGGTGCGAAGGACATCAAGTATGATAGGCTAGTTAATAAAGGCAGGAAAAAGCTCACTTTATATCCAGCGTAAATTAGACATACAAACTACCAGACAAACGGGTTCAGCGTGCTCCGCTGCGCTTCGTTCTCGGCATTGGGCGTGATGACCGCCGTTGCCGGAGGCGTACCCTTCGTAGGCGTATTGAGGCACGATGAGGACGGAGGCGCCGTAGACGGGGTCGCCGACGCAGCTCCCAGTAGCGAGAACACACCGTTCAAGAGGCTGGCCGAGGGATCCGAATGAGCAACTGAGACGCGTTCCATCTCCTTCGGGCTGATGAGAGAGAGTCAGTCGTTAGATCGTGAATGCATGGGTGAGCGATTCCAAGACGATGGTTACCTGAACTGGAGCATGGTCGCAATGACGGGCACGAGACGTTCCCGATCAGCTGGGCTCTGGGTCTCCATGTACTTGATCACAACGTTCTTGACGTACTCCAGGTTGAGCTTGTCGGACGAGACGTTGGCCAGCTCCTGCAGCTGGGTGTTCTTGCGCTGGGTATCTTCCAGCGATTTGGACATCTCCACGTACTAGAGCATGGTGGTCCCGAGTCAGCTATTCTATATATTCTACATTGAAGAACCAGAGTTCCATCACGCACCTGCTGCTTGTACTGATCGGCCTGGACTTCCAGAGCAGCCACTTGACGCTTCATGGTCAGAGTCTCATCCTCATGAAGAGCTTGGAGCTACCAATATCATCCACACATGACCGTGAGAACTCACACTTCAAGCACAGTGAAGCAAAGCAAGCAATCATCACTCACGCGAGCCAAAGCAGCAGCAGCAGCTTCAAGAGCAACCGCATCTTCAGCCGGGTTTCGCTCCTCATTAGTCGGCAACGCAGTATCCTGTTTATTCTTGTTCTCCTTCTCCTCCATCTCCTGCTCAGCATTGTTGTCGATAGTTTCTTCCATATTGTTGTTCTTCTTCAGCGATGGTAGCGCCACCGAGGGCGGCAGGCACGACGTAGCGGCGGCAACGGCCGCAGCGGCCATGGTGCGCGCCAGTTCCACCTCCTTGGTCAGTTCTCGGATTGTCTGATCCTTGGTGCGAGAGGCCTCGAGCTCCTTGTTCAGCGCCGCGATCTCCGCGTCCTTGGTACTCAGCTGCTCACGGAAGAGCTCATCCTGTTCACGGTGCTGGGCAGTCATGGTATCGATCTCCTGCTTCAGCGAGTCGTTCACGCCGCTAAAGTGGCGCAGTTGCCCACCGAGTGTGCCCATGCGTGCTACAATGCCGTTGAGCTCGAGCGTGAGCGTCTCTACCTGGCGCTTCCACTTGGCGTCCTTCAGTCGCTGCTCATTCTCCAGCGCACTGTGGTCACTCTCGTGCTGTTGCTGCTGCTCCTCCAGCAGCGCCTTCGTCTGCAGCAGCTCTCGCTCAAGCATGCGCACGCGCGTGGCGTACGCGTCTTCGATCTGCTGCCGTTCGACCTCATGCGACGAAGCCGTCAGCGCAAGCTGCTGCTTCTGTTTGGCCTGCTTGGTCAGATACGCCAGGCATGCCAGCACAGCCAGCAGGGTACTGCTCGAAAGAGAAGAGCAAGATGCATCAAATGAGGTGTCAGTCATTCCCATCCGAGGCGTCATAGACACACAGCAAGCGCCCAAAGGTGGTACCTGGTGGCGCGCATGGCGGTCCCAGTCTTCATGCCAGCGCTGTTCCAACTGGCGACTGTATGGAAACTCTGATGGAAGCAAAGGGGGCGAACTGACGACAGTCGGCGGGCAGACGAGGGGGAGGAACCGGACTTAAGCGGAGACTGGCCGGAAGAAGAACGATGGGGGAGAGCAGGATTACGCCGTCTGATTGGCCAATAAAACGGCACTGCATTAGAGGGTAGGGTACGCGACTGTGTGTAACCCACTGGGTTACGTTGAACTCAGACCCTACTACTTCTAATTTTGGAGGTGGAATTAGAGGCAAGACCTACTACCAATAAGGATTCTAACGTAACATCGAAATGCGTTCAACTTGTTTATAATGTACATTGACGATGGCTATGCTCTCGTTGCTCTCTAGAGGAGACGGAGAGGGAAGCTCGCCATGGGGGTGTTCACAATGTCTTCACACGCACACATATAAGACTATGGGGAAGCGGTAGCCGACCCAGAAAATCACGACGCGAACGGATTCAGCGTCTCCTCTTCGTCCTGATCGCTATCGACGGGACCTGAAAGGTTATTGGACTTGGACGGCAAAGATGCTGCTATATGTTGCGGCATTGCCAATGGTTTCGGTGTTGGTGGTGCAGGAGCTGCGCCAAAGAGCGAAAACACGCCACTCAAGAGGCCAGAGGACTCTTCCAGAGCCTTTTGCTGCGCCTGAGTGATGTTTTGCATGTCCTGCGGACTGTTAGCAATAAAGAAATAACTCGTGAGTCCACTGGACAACAAACACTCCATGTAACGTGAACACAATCAACGTACGTGAACTGCAGAAGAGTGGCGATCACTGGAACTAAATGCTCCTTCTCGTTTGGATTGTGACTCGCGATGTACTTGATCACAATATTTTTCAGGTACTAAGCAACACAAAGCCCACGTTTAGCGTGACATCAAGAGCAGGCTGGATAAATTGGCATACCTCGGTGTTGAGTTGATCGGACGAACGCTGGCTCAATTCTTCTAGCTGCTTTTTCTGGCGCTTGAATTTGACCAAAATTTCCTCATACTGTAATAGCAAAACACAATCGTAAGACCGCTGTAAAACACAACACGCCATTGAAGTGACTGATCCCCACCTGCTGCTGGTATTGAGATGCTTGAGACTGAATTTCAGCCGTCTGTCGCTTCATCTTGATGGCGTCTTCCTCACGTAGTGCTTGAAGCTGCATAAAATCACACAAACGTCGTTAGTACACTGCCTAATATAACTGCACCAACGGATTTTACTTACGCGAGCCAAGTTCAAGATCTGGTTATCGACACCAGAAGACGAGCCACTCGACGAAGACGCACTGGTGGATGAAGGCTTGTCTTCCTGCTCGGTTGTCGACAAAGAGGCTGACTGGGTAGTAGTGTTTTCATTTGAAGACGCGACCGATCGAGAAAATGCTTGGCCATTGTCAGGTGACGCTGCCGCCGCAGCAGCAGTAGAGCTAATCGTGCTGTTTGCAATAGCTAGATCCGTGCGCGCTGCCTCTAACTGCTTCGAAAGCTGTGCAATTTCAGCAAGGTTAGCCTTCATGGTCTCGCGCTCGCTGTCACTTGTACGCTGGAGATCTTGCTTTAGCGCACTGATTTCATGAGCAAGCGCTTCATTGGTAATGCGAAGTTGTTTGACTTCGTCTTCCAACTTCGTCTTGGCCTGTGAATCATTTCGCAACTGCACGAGCTCAAGAGTCATCGCTTCGACCTGGGCCTTCCACGCTGTCTCCTGCGTGCGCTTCTCACTTTCCACTGTTTCTTTTGCCGCTTGCACAAGAACCTCGCTCGTTTCGTGCATCTCTGCAATTTTCTGCTTGGCCTCAGCGAGCTCAAGCTCCAGTGAGCTTACTCGAGCATTCGCATCAAGGACTTGCTGTTCAAGCTGAACCATCTCGACCGACGACTTCTTCAGATTTGTTTTGCTCTCGCTGCTGGCTTTCTTCAATGCCGTATGCGCTCGCTTCTTGTATGTTTCCAATGCAGCACGCGCCGCATTCGCAGCGTCCGTTTCAACTTGCAGCTGACCAGTCAAATGGTTGACTTCTTGCTCCAGCTTTGAAATGGTACCTTCATGCGCACCACCAATCGTCTGGACAGTCTCGCGTAACTCACGAATCGTCGCGGTTGCGGTTTCCAGTTGAGATTGTGCGTCCTGCAGAGCAGCATCCTGGCTGCGTTTGCTGGATTCATGTGTTTGCTTCAGCTCCTGGTGCGTAACTTCCAAGGCATGGTATCGCGTTGACACTTCTCTCATTTTGTCCAACGCATTCTGACATTCGGATTCACTTTCACTAACGGTTGACATGAGCAAGGCTTGAGACTTTTCCAACGCAGCAATCTTCGTTGTAAACTCCTCTTCACGAGCTCGCAGTGCCGCACTCATGGACTCGCTATGCTTTTCAACAGCAGTTTGAAGCTTTTGCTTCATAGATGTCATAGTATCCTCGTAAGCGAGAGCTTGACTCTCCATACGTTGTACTTGAGTATCACGGTCATTCTGCAATTGGGCCATACTAACGCGCAATTGATCCAGTTCTTCCGATAGCACACTAAACTGATCCTGACTTAGAGAGAGTTCTTGCTTGGCTGCACTCAGTTCTTCATTTCGCTGAATATTTGCAGCCTTCACAGTGTCATTCTCTTCCTTCAAGCTCGCAGCATCAGAAATCTGCGTGGTTAGTCGATCCTTCAGGCTCTTCGCATGTTCTTTAAGACGTTTGTATGAAGTAAACACTTCTTCCAACTTCTCTTTCAACTTCGAAATCGCTTCGTCCTTTGATGCCAATAAGCTTGCACTACCTTCATCCTTCATGTCAATCTGAGAGCGAAGTTTTGTAATATCAACAACCAAAGCTTCAACAGCGACCGATTTTTCCATAGCAATTTGCTCAACAATCTTCAGCTTCGCTTCACTCTGAATAACAATTTCGTCGATCTTGGCCTGAGAAGCCGCGTTCACACTCTCCAGCTCCGTCTCCAGTGCCTTTGCGTGCTCACGAGCGGCAGACAGATCCGCCTCCGTAGCCTGGAGAGTTTCCTCGAGCTGACTGATTGCACTGCTGTGGGTCTCAAC
>JAADXR010000330.1:0-33483 GCA_023337935.1 Elongisporangium anandrum
CGGCTATCATCTCTGCCACTCAGTGGAACTGCCAGGCGTCCATGAGCTGCACGAGTACAACATCGTGCGCTGCAACATCTCGTTCTGCTTCCTATACCAGCAGGTGACGGACAACGTCGTGAGCGTGTACTCAAAGGGCATTCTGAACGTGCCCGGCTCGATGCCACTCGCGATCGCGACCAAGGGAGCCGCTGAGACGCTTGTGACTGTGTGGCGTTACGTGCAATGCGCTGAGCTCAAGAAGTTGGCGTGGCTCGCCCGCACGATGAAGCCGACGGACCCTCGACTGGAGAACCCGAATGCCTGTGCCGTTTGCACGCAGAAGCTCAAGCCGACGTTTGGCAACAAGATTAAGGACCGCTGCTGCGCTTGTCACGAGCGAGTCTGTTGGCACTGCACCGTGCAAAAGAAGCTGGCGTATTACCTGCCCACCAAGCCCAATGTGCCGTCGCTGGTCAAGATGAATTTCTGCACGCGCTGCATCCTGCGCGCCAAGCATACCAGCGCCGTGGCGGTTGCGGCTTTCGAGGTCTCCGAGGGCGTCTGTGGCGTGCATGGCTCCGCCCACTCGTTCGTACGAGACACGATCTTGTCGTCGTCCATTTCATCCGCGATATAAAATACTGGAAGGTGGATATGTGTGAAGAAGAGGTTGTTTGTGTCGAATTCAAAGCAAATTGAGTGTGAAGGTCCTTAAGGATCGCACGTATAGCATGAAGAGCAAGCCTCACCCACGTGGCTTTGTGAATTGTGTACCTAAAAGACTCCAATGTGGCTTGGAAATGGATAAATTAGAGCAGCTCAATAACGGAATGGTTGAAAAATAAACGTTGTGAATGCTTAGAACCAAACAATTGGGAGCTGTTCAAGGTTGGTTGTGTTCTCCTGTTTTCGTGATTTCGATGATTGAAGTGCGCTTATTTTCACAGCCAGAATATGGCAACTTGCACAAGTGCAGTGACTGCACGATAATCAAGCAAAGGTCGCTGGAAGTGCTATGGATTGAGCTGCATCGTGTGGACATTTCACATAGTTGAATGGCAAAAATGACGAGAGTTGCAGTACAAAGGCCACGAATTTGGCTGCATCGACTGACTTCACATGAGCAGAACCAAAGAGTGTACAGTTGACGCGAAAATATTTTGACGTTGTGATTTGGTCTGCACCCCAATCGCTCAGAAGACTGTGCCACTTCTGTTGTGGATGGAGTTCAAGTGGTTGAACGAAAATCGATTTGATGGATGCGCGCGCATATTGCAGCTGATCCCTTTTCCATCCAGATTCTGACAGTGCAAATTCGGTCATTCGAATGCACGTTCATGTACGCCGATAAAGAGCGGTGAACTTTTGAGCACATATTTAGTTCAAGTTTACGGCCAAGTGGGCTGGGTTATCGGTCCGTGCACGCGGCTGTCTTGAGAGTGTCAATGATTTATCGAGTAACCCACACTAAATGCGACAAATAGTCCTCAAGTAGCGTCGGCAACGCGACGATCACATACTTCCAACACACAAGTGTTGGTCACGCACAGAGCTTCCGAGCAGCGAGTACGAGAGACTCAAACTAGTGACACCACTACAATTGTACGCGATCACGAAATCTTAGGGAATACGACATAGTGAGATTCGGCATCTTGAGCCGATTGCTGAACCAAGATATCCGAAGGACAAACGAGCGAGGGATATATATCTTGGGCTTGGTTGGAAATATCAGATCAGATCCGATCGGATCCGTGTCATAGCACTATCTGCACGATCTTGTAATCTTGAATTCGTCTTAAATCCTCCGAGGTAGGACTTATTTTCGCCTCAAGTAATTTGCGGTGTGTGCTTATTTCCATCAGCAAGGGTGAGTATTGCTGGGCACCGACCACCACTCCAGCGACATTGTGAGCTGTCAAATAATTTGTCAATTTGGACGCTCGGTGATCTCGTTGGGCCAGCACACAATATAAACTGCAAAAACGGAAACACACGCGCAGCCAGCCAGCGATAGATAAGCAGAGATCGGCGGCATGGATATGTGCAGTGAGATTGAGATTTGATTGCCATCGAAATTCAGTTTGATTTCATCGCTTGGCGAGGCCGTGAGATCTACATCTTTCAGCGCTGCGTTTTGAAAAAGCCAGAACATGGCCGCTGTGTAGGCTGGCTGGACGGGATCCTTCGAGTAAATATGCCGCTGCATGATGTCGTTGACAAAGCTCGAGCCCACAGAGGAGCAATTCCAGCCTGATAGTGTTTCCCACTTTGCACTTCCGTTCATGTATGGGTAACATGGTGGATAAAAGATCGAAGCCTGGTATGTCGTGTCGATCAGCGTATTCGTAAGCACAAGCCCCTCCCACGACGTGTACTCCATCGGGTACCCTACTTTCTGCGGCTTTGGCAATTGCTCTTCGCTGAGAATGACGTGTTGTTTTCCGTTTGAAAGTGGGTAAAAAAGGCCCTGGCAATTGACACCAGACTCGCACAAAGCTCCATAAACCTCGCTAAGGTCGCTTGTCTGCCAAGAAAGACGCCCGACAGTCACTTTGAACGACGTGCGCGGGTTTTTCATGTACCAAAATCCTGGGTACGTGTATATCCATGGGGCGTCGTCGCGCAGGAGTTGGTCATACGCTTGTGGATACCACACCGATTCTATGGCTGTATCACGGGCAAGACTGTAAATGAGAACAGAGGAGTTCGATGGAAATGCGCATCGAGTTTGGCTCGTGATTGTTGCGACCGCCTCAATGTCTTCGATTGTGCCGTTGGCTTCCGTCATACACAGACGGAGCATTCGAATCTGATCTTGATACATGCCGTCCTTGCTGGGCGTTGGCAGCACACAACCGTTATCGTTGCAGTTTTGAGCTGTAGCAAGAGCGTAATAATTGTCATCGTCGTCTTGAAATTCAAGGATATTCGAGATATTGAGAGCCGCCATCCATTCTGCCATGGTTTCATTTTTAACGGGTAGATTGAACGTTACGGTCTCAAACGAGATATGCGGTGAAATATCAAAGTTAGCGAGCTCGACTTTAATATCGGAGTTGGCAATAGCATACCAGGGCCCGAGCCAATCTGGATTATTCACGTTATCAAGCGCACCTGTGGTGTTCGTGACAAGATTCTGCATGTTGGTGAGCATTGTCGCCGCGTCAACACTGATTGTGCGATTGTAAAAATCAACTGGCCCAAACCAAGGTGGATCTTCGTCATACAAGAACGTGCTTCCAAAGTGTCGCCAAAGCATCCAAATGCTGTAGCCGAATAGAGACGCACTCTTTTCCAGATTACCGCCAGGAAGCTTCGATGTATCCATTGAATTGGCGGCGAAAGTGTCTTGCATCGTAAAAGTCAACGACTCGGTACTCACAATTGATTCTGGCAGCATGAATTTCAACCACGAATTAAGTGGAAAGCCAAATTGGACTGAGGCTTGAGCAATTGAACTCGCTGGACCAAGATTCAAGCCGCAAGTGGTGCCCGTTTTCGCGCCGATTGGACTGATCGCGCTGCGAAGTACAGTGTCAGTACTGGGAATACCAGCAACGTGCGTCGTGTTACTTGTAGTGGTGACGTTGAATAGGATATTGGCGTCCGTGGTACTGGACGTTAAATCGCTTCGAGAGATAACATACTCTACCTTGGGTGAGTCAAATTGCACGTTCAAGGAGCTGATACCTTGGCTAATCAACCAAGACACGCCAATGGTAGCTAGGTTTAATCCCCATTTCTGCCAGAACGATGCTGTGTCTTCGTTTAAAATGGCCTTGGTCGCGAAACACAGAAAGAAAATCGGCAGTAACATGTCGAGAAATTTGCTCAAAGGCATCTGAATCACCGAAACGATGGAACCGGAGTACGAGTTGTACTTGTCAAGGAGGTCTCGTTTGGCACCGTCCGTTAGGCCTTTGGCGTCTATTGCTTTCAGTTCTTGGCCATTGATCAAAATGCAAATGGCAATCACCAGTGATGAAATCACCAGCATGGTCAATAGCAGCACACGCACTCCATAGATTTGCAGACGAATGGGGAACTGCCTATTAGAAATATTTTCCTTGCTAATGGCTTCTGGCGACATGCTTCTTGCTTGAGCGTTTGGCACTGCAGCCTTCATCGACTTGGTCCTCCGTTTATTATCAGCGTATACCAATTTAAGAATGGATGATGCGTGAATAGATTAATGGCTCCAAAACAAACAGCGAACCATGTATTTTTGTCTTTATGCATCAATTCTGGCCTGGAGATGATAACGTGGCGATCCCCATGGTCGCCAATGAGCGCTGTGGCGAGGGCTTCGCAGACGCACAATATTGGCGCTACTTCATGATCTCGATGATCCTTCGGTTGACCTACATCATGTAGGTCAGCATGTAGGCTACATGATCATGTTCTTCGTCTAAACGCAGATTTTATGCGGGCATGCGATCCAGAACTTGGGACAATAATATATCATTTCTGGCTCCAACTCGACAATCAAGAACAAGTAGAAGAATCAAGATTCATTTTTGACTGAAGAATTCATTAAAAGAAGGACGCTCGCGCTGTATCATTCTCGCTTTCGCGAATTTCAATGCTGCGAAGAGACCCATTTGTCTTGTGTTGAAGAACCAGTTGTGTGATCTCGTACTGGTGAATGTCAAGCCCTTCACGTTTCTCCTCGGGAACACTTAGGCTCTCGTCGTCGGTCGAAGTCTGGATTTCTGTGCGCACCAACAGCGGAGGATATTGCTGTGCATTGATCAAGAGATTGGCCACTCTGTGTGCAGACATCAGTTGGAGCTGAAGGGCGGTCTGATGCTTTTGATTGTGTGTCCTAAACGAGATAAGCACTCCAACAACCGTGATCATGATGCAACCAGCTATCGTCGTATATGCGGCACCCGCTGGCATGGATAGGAAGCAAGTTTTCCAGCCAAGAATTCAGCGTAAACCCGTATCGAATGGACGCTTCAGGCGATTCGAATGTTTGGCACCAAACAGTCGAATCCCACCGGCAATTCGTTTGTGGTTTCGCCGCCGAGGAGCGGACCGCGTTGCGCAAGATCGTATCAGTGCTGGGGATTCCTGCAATGCGAGCCGTGTTGGTGATATTCGTAACCACAAATGGGAAGCTTCCACTGTCTGCAGCGATGAGATCGCTTGATAGAATGATCGAATTAACGGTGCGCCCACTGAATTGGACGTTCACAGAGTTCAAACCTTGGCCGAGTATCCACGAAGCAGCGGCCAACGCGACCGTCGGCGCCCATTTCTCAACAAATGACTTGTTTTCGCTCAGTGCGATCTTGGTCATGAAGCAGAGGAAGAAAACCGGAAGCAGCATCGACAAGAACAATTGAAACGGCATGCTCACGACCGTCAAGATGCTACCAGAGTACGAATTGTACTTGTCCGTCAGTCTTGATATCTCTGATTCCGTGAGCTTCCCGTCGATTCTTCCTTTGGAATCGTAAACCCATCGATCATGAAGTAGGATATCAATGATAGCAGTACCATAAGTAAGATGGTCGCAAGAAGCACACGCAGATTTTGGATCCGAAACTGCAGCGGAGGGTCGTCCTTCGTGGGCTCGTGAACATCAATCTCGTCCAAAGTGACGCTGCTGCTTCCAGCCCTCAGGACTGGTGCTTGGTTGTTCTGTGTGCTCAATAGTGTCGTGTTCTTGAGTTCTTGCACTTCCGTTCCGTTCTTTGAGTCGAATTCAGAAATGCAACGGATCCAAAGGACTGAGAAATACTTCGTTCCAGTGCATGCTGAACAGTGGAAGGATACCTTTCCTCTGATATCGAGTATTCTTTGGAAATTAATTTAAATTTTCTCGAAATGCACTCAATCTGGAGACACTGGCACTTAATTCTCTTCGAAAATGAATTGGATAGATGAAGGTGCATTTTTGTATCCCACGTGCGACCCTTCACCAACGATTGGATATTGGCCGCTCAGCGAAAAATCCGGGTTCCAACATCCCATGAGCAATGCATCACCAGTGGTTGGAAAAATGACAAGGAGGTTGTAGTAACGGTCTCAAATGGATTGTTCCATAAGTTTTATCTTATGAACCTACTTTTTGTCACGGTTGAAGCAACTTTTAACCTGCAATCTTCAATCATATTGAACTTGTAATCTCTGGTGGTAGATTCAACTCATAACTTTTATAGACGTGGCTCCTAAAAATGAGGTAAAATTTAGTGAGAGCATAAACATGTAGCTGACATTATCGACGTGCTCTAAAAGACATTGCTGACACTATATGTTACAAACAAATGTAACAAGAGGCAGAGAAGCATTGGAGAAAGAACTCAAACCGAGAGGTGCACTCAAAGCATATGCACATGTCAGTAATAATTTCCATTGTACTAACCACTTATCAGTGCCAGTCGTTCGCTTTGATTTATACGCATGCAACAATCCTTTTCTACACTTCACTCACATAACAGCTCCTCTTCACCACCATAGGTAGAATAAACGAGTTTACGAACTGCTGGACATCGATGACGCCGTATCTCGCACGAACGAGTGAGCAGTGCCAGATTGAGTCTCGGAAATCTCGTAGGCGGCCACCGTCACGGCGCTGGTCTGCTTGGCGCGCAGAACGCAGCGCGTGCAGAACTTCATTCTGACCAGCGACATCGCGTTGGGCTTGCGAGGCAGGTCGTACGCCAGCTTCTTCTTCACCGCGCAGCGCGAGCAGACACGTTCACGACAGGCGCAGCAGCGGCCCTTAATGTCGTCGCCGGTCGCCGACTTGAGCTTCCTCGTACACACGGCGCAAGCGTTCGGGTTCTGTAGGTGAGTATCTGTCGGCTTGGTCGTACGCGCGACCCAGGCCAGCTTCTTAAGCTCAGCGCAGTGCACGTAGCGCCAGATTGACATGAGCGCCTCGCCGGCCGACAGGGTCGAGATCGCGAGTGGCATGGAACCAGACACGTTCATAATGCCCTTCGCGTACATGTTCACGACATTGTCCGCCACCTGCTGGTACAGAAAGCAGAACGAGATTCTGCAGCGCACGATGTTGTACTCGTGAAGCTCGCGGATGCCTGGCAGCTCCACCGAATGGACGAGGTGGTAGCCGATGCGCTCACCCGTTGTCGACTGCAAGATACCTGTGCCTTCCAAGAGCACGACGTCACGCGAGCGCACGAGCGGCCGGGGTGCCATGGCAAGATTTTCCTTGAGTTCCCACCTCAGTATGAGTGAGCGCAGCGGATCGGCTGAGGAGGGCTTGACCAGGGAAGCTAGTCGACGGCCGTCGCACATTCGGTCCCCCACGTACGCGGTGCGGATGCGCATGTCCTCGATCGTGTTGTTCATCGCGCCGTACATGACGTCGTCCAGATTGCCTTGAAGTGTGCCCACCATGAGCATCATGGGCATGAGAGCAGTGACTCCGTTCTCATCTGTGGCCGTCAGGTCCACGTTGCGCTCCTTGTAGACGCAGATCTGGTTGCGGTCCCTGACTTTTTTCCAGAAGTCGACGTCGATCACACTCTTGCGCACCACCACGTGGTCGTGGAACTCGGCCATGTGCTCCTGCACAAAGTGGTTGGCGATGTTCTCAAGCGCCTTGCCGTCGTCCGGCGTCATCTCGAGCTCAGGAAACACGTCGGCGGGCAGTGGGGATTTCATGTCCGAAAGGCGAGTGACCAGTTCAGGTGAGCTCATGCGCTTGCACCGTTTCCTTGCAGCTTATCTCCAAGGATCGGTTGAGTGTACCTTGGGAGTGACGCATGTTATCTTTCAAGATCGGATCTGTTTACGGCGTCAACATCAGCCTTAAGAAATCGTGTTGCGTCATTAGTAGCAACGCTATGTAACCCTGGTGCACTGATTCTGGACCTTGTTTCCTGCCCACGGGAAAGAGGATACATTGGTGTACATTATAAATGAGGTCTCTTTGATAATTGGTCCCGCTTCAGACAATCACATGTTTAACAAAGATGAGTGCGCGTACATGATCGTCACGTGACGTAAGTGCCATTCGATGTGTGCTGAATAATATTCAGCTCACTCAACATTTTGAGGCAGATGAAGCACATATTATATGCTTCATCTGCCTCAGAATGATGAGCAATTCTCTTCCGCAAAAATGTTGATGAAATCCGAAAACACGCTTTTTCTGTATGATTATCCCGGATAAGTTATCCCGGTTGATGTTGACGCCGCCCAACACACAACCGATCTTGAGTGATCACATGCGTGGCGTACCGCAGAAGAAATAGCTTCCAACGATTGCACATAAACGAGCCTGTTGGGGAAAGTACCAGCAGCCACTCCAGATGCTGAAGCCAGATCAGCCTAAATGTCGAACCTTTTGAAGTTAACAAGTCCGAAATGTTGAACTGTTGTGTCGACGAAGATACAACATTTATCCCCAATGCACTGGTGCGACTGATCCCCCCTGTTTATCGCAAGTAAGAGAAGACAGCTTACCCTATAAAGTTTCTATTTTCTATCGCTTCCGTTGAAATCGTATAAATATTTCTCGTCTTGGTCATAAATCTAGCGCTGTTAGCAGCCAGATCAAACATAGAACCGATCATGGGTCGAACCAGTGCTGGTCGGGTGATCTTACCAGTATCGCCCGACCAGGACTCGGTCACTTTCGTTTTAGACGACATGCCCATGAAGCTCCCGCTGCCCACCGACACGTTCCCCAAGCTCAAGATGGCGCCGGGAGATATCGAGAATCTTGAGAGAATCTTGAGAGAATCGCCAACCACTTCGTCCAGGAGCGCATGGCAGAGTTCCACGAGCACATGGTGCTGCGCAAGGGTGCGGTAGACACCGAGTTTTGGAAGAAAGTCAAGGATCGCGAACATATTCACGTCTACAAGGAGCGCAAAGTGGATCCGACAGCCACGGACGAGAACGGCAACGTCGCTCTGATGCCCATGATGCTCACGGTGGGCACACTTCAAGGCAACCTGGACGACGTCATGTACGGCGCGATGAACCACTCGACTGAGGATATGCGCATCCGCACCGCGTACGTGGATGACAAGATGTGCGATGGCCGTCAACTGGCCTCTCTGATCAAGCCCACTACGGCTGATCCCTTGCGCTCGCTCATCCTGAAGTGGGACCTCAAGGAAAATTTGCCCCTGACACCGCCGCCGCTTGTACGCCTGCGTGACGTCGTACTCTTGGAAGGCACAGGTATCGTGCACTCGACTACGGGCGAGCGCATTGGCTACCACCTTGTCCACTCGGTGGAGTTGCCAGGCATTCATGAGCTGCACGAGTACAACATCGTGCGCTGCAACATCTCCTTCTGCTTCCTGACCAGCAGGTGGCGGACAACGTCGTGAGCGTGTACTCGAAGGGCATCATCAACGTCGAGACGCTCGTATCGATCTGGCGTTACGTGCAATGCGCTGAGCTCAAGAAGCTGGCGTGGCTCGCCCGCACGATGAAGCCGACGGGCTCTCGGCTGCAGAGCACAAATGTATGTGCAGTGTGCACCGATAAACTAAAGTCGGGACTATTTAATGACTCTAAGGACCGCTGCTGTGTGCTTGCCGCGAGCGCATTTGCTCGCGCTGCACCGTAAAGAAGAAGCTGGCGTACTACCTGCCTGCCAAGCCCAATGACGCGTCACTGGTCAAGATGAAATTCTGCACGCGCTGCATCCTGTGCGCCAAGCAGACCAGCGCCTTGACGGTCGCGGCTTACGAAGTATCTGAGGGCGAGCCCCGCGCCGTCCACTCGTTTGTGCGACACTCGATGTCGTCATCTTCCACCGTATAAACTTAACCAATGTCAACGGGGCTCCAATGCGGTGGATATTGGGAAGCAGAGGTGCTATTTGTGTTCATGAAAATCATCAGTACCAGCGGTGAGGAAATCACTGGATTTCATTGCAGATTCGACTCACTCGACAAATTTCATGGTGTGAATTCGTTGCGTTTATGGACTCCAGATACTTGCTTCGATCCATAGTTTCGCCTTCAAATACATGGTCATTTACTGGAGCTCGCCGTATCTGGTCATTATAGCCACCAATTTCCAGAAAAGAGGAGCACATCCATCAATGAAACACGTGGAAGAATGTGGTGACTGATAGCTATTGACATCCGACCTCTTAGATGACTGTTCTGACTGCAGTTTTGAAAATGACAAAGCGCATAAAAAGCGAGATGAGCGATATCTGCCAGCCTGTGTTCTCCGTTGTGACTTTGATATGCCGTACCAGTGCGAACGTGGTCGCCCTGCCGCATGTTGTGATGAGTATAAGCACCTCCCTAGGCCGAATTGACCCATAATGGACGTTTGAGAGCGAAACAAAGAACGGCATGACGTGGCGATTGAATCTTTTAGTCAAATGTGAGTGGTATGGTCTGGGCCAAGTATTTCGTCAGAGGCGTTTTTATCATGCGATGACGACTGCCATATCCATCGACGATATGGGCATGCTGGAGTGGTGGCTACAGAATTATACCCTCCCAGACCGTTGTGATGTGAATTCCAAAATCTTTAAATATGCAGTTGAGATTGGACACTTGCAAGTTCTCCAGTGGCTGCAAGCTCAAGGAAGACTTTCAACAAGTTCTTCGGATATCCAAATTGTCTGCAAGCACTTGCATATCGCACAGTGGATTCATGAGAACGCCCCCGACCTACCCATCGCTGTTAAACCGAAAGCAAGTTTTGATTTTATCAAGTGGGCGCGCGAACACGAAAACCAATATGAGATCAAAGAGAAATCGTTCTTGATTAATAAGGCTGTCATTCTGGGTAATATGGATTTGATCCAGTCGCTGCATAAGGATTGGCTGGAAAGGTGTTCTGTTGACGCTCTCTTCCGTGCAGTAGAGCGAGGTCATTTTGATATAGCTGACTGGCTATATGAAACATACACGCCTCAATTCTTTCGAGATCCAAAGAAAGCCTACATCGATTGTAATGCTTTGGAGTGGATTACGACTAAGTACGAGTGGCTTGATACATGTAAGCGCACTAAATGGATTGATTCATGCATCGAGCTTGCCGATAGCGCTGGCGTTTTTGAAAGTGTGACGAAATTGTTATTTGAACGTGGATATAAAGATCAGGGCGAAGCAATGAGAATTGCAGCCTGGCGGGGAAAATTTGAGATGGTGAAATGGCTTCATGATCATCAAGCGATAGCAACAAAAGAGGCAATGGATTGTGCTGCTGAATCTGGCTGCTTGGAAGTTCTTAAATGGCTACACTATAATCGAACTGAAGGTTGTACAAAACAAGCAATGAACGAAGCCGCGAGACGGAATTACCTTGACGTAGTGCAGTGGCTAAGTGGTAACAGGTCTGAAGGATGCACAACGGATGCGATGGATAAAGCCGCAAGTAACGGCTTCCTGGAGATGGTTCAATGGCTTCATTTCAATCGCACAGAAGGTTGCACGACTGCTGCGATGGATAAAGCCATTTTTAGTGGTTATATGAATATTGCGAAATGGTTGCACGAATTTCGAGCCGAAGGATGCACTGAAATTGCGGTAAATGCTACTGCTGCTAGAGGCGAATTGGGCATTATAAAATGGCTTGACGAGAATCGACTGGAAGGGTTTACAGCAAATGCTATGTATGAAGCCTCAAGTGTAGGAAACCTTCAGATGGTCAAGTGGCTTCATGAAAATCGGTCTGAAGGCTGCACGACCAAAGCCATGGACGTTGCCGCGGAGAACGGATATTTGGAGATCGTTAAATTTCTGCACGAACATCGGTCGGAGGGTTGCACGACAAAAGCTATGGACTCTGCCGCGGAGAACGGGCATTGGGATGTTGTCACCTTTTTGCATGAATATCGATGTGAAGGTTGCACGACTGATGCGATGGACAATGCTGCTGGAAAGGGGGACACAAACATTATTCGATACTTGCACGAACACAGGCAAGAAGGCGGTACTACCAAAACAATGGACAGGATCGCAACGTGGTGGGAAGACTGGGAATTTGTCAAGTGGCTTGTTCGGAATCGACAGGAAGATGGCACTGCTGTATCTGTGCTTCGCGCCTGTCGACGAGGAAATTTTGAGATGGTCAAATTTCTTACACTTGAAGGCAGGATCTACTGCGAGTCCAAACAACTCGAGCAAATGACCAATTACTATCATCGGTATGATATGGTTGAATGGCTTTTGAAGGAGTACCATGCTCTGAGTCATATTGTCGACAGCAATCGATTCATTGATTAATTACGTAGATACAGCGAGTATTGACATTTGCAAGTACAACAATTCGATCAGTTTGTCACCTGTACTTTGAGATTGTAACAGCATGAACACGTAAAGATAATGAAATGACTGCAAACGTATCAAGCAAAAACAGTATTAAATGAAGCCCAATGAGCAATCATTGTAGATGCAGTTAAAGAATGGAGGCTTTCGAATTATCACTTTCTGTCTCGCGAACTTCGACACTTCGAATCGAACCATTCTTCTTGTGACGGAGAGTTACGTGTATAATAGCGTAGTCATGAATATCGTATCCATCCACTAACAAATCTTCATCGTTTGGGGAAGGCTGAACTCCAGTCCGCACTAAAAGCGGCGGAAACTGAGCCGTGTTGAACAATATTCCTGCCGCATTGTGAGCAGTCGACAACTGAGCGTCAAGATCAGCTCGGCGTTCGTGATTGCGTGACCAGCACCAGATCAGTGCCCCCGATAACATAAGTAAAAAGCATCCTGCAAACGTTCTGAGGGCAGATCCAAGTGGCATGGCCAATTTTGGAGTGAGCCACACGTGATTTCCGTCAAAATCAAGCACAATGCCAGTTCTGTTTCTTGAATGCGACCTCGTCTCGAGTTTGCGAACAGCAGCGTTTTGAAAGAGCCAAAAGAGCCCTGCTGTGTAGGCCGGCTGCACCGGGTCCTTGGAGTACACATGCCGCTGGATCATGTCTGTTATGCTGTCATAAGAACTGCAATCCTGATCTCTTGGGCCCCACTTAAGCGAACCTGGAGCAGGAGAATACATGGATGGGAGAATGATCTCTCTTTGACCTGTAGTCCTTTTCACGACAATCACATTCTCTGCGATGGCAAGCAGTTTCCCATGTTGAAGATCAGAAGTTGTCGGCACATGTGTCGGCAAGTGCGTCTCTCCAAGGACTAGATGTTTTGAGCTGTTGCCTAGTGAGAAGTAGAGACCATGACACTCGTTTTCGATCTCACACACAGTGTCATAAACTTCGGTCAAATCGCTTGTGTTCCACGACAGTTGACCAAAGGTAAGTGCATACTTTTTATGAGCGTTCGTGATCAGCACGTGAGTGCCGTTTGGCGGAGATGACTGGATATTTACTTGGTCTGCCGCGACATGATGAGCGAGGCTATAAATTAGAACAGATGATTTGCTCGCAATCGAACAGTGTTCATGACCAAATTGCGATACAATATCGTCCGTGGTATTGTCTTCCTTTTCGCACCAGTGAAACAGCCCCACGGAATCCGGTGGGAAGAGCATCGGCGTATTCGTTATGCAGGCGTGCTCGTTGCAAAAGTCGCGAGAATCATAATCCAAAGGAACACCACCTTCCGTTTCAAGCTCAAATGTTATAGCATCAAAACGGATTTGAGGTGATAGCTGAAACGTAGAGAGCTCAAACGTGACATCGGAGAAGTTATGACCCACATTCCATTCCAAGAGCTTTCCCTGCATGTCGGTCAGCATCTGCGGAGCATCGGTCGCATCTACTTTGACATCATACCCAATCGATTTGTTGGTTGAGAAAAACTCTAAACCAGAGCAACCGTACGAAAAAAGCTTTGCTGCGTCAGCCAATGAGAATGGTAATAGCTCTGGATGAACTGATGCAGCTGCAGTGGAATCCTTCATTGAGACTGCAAATGATTTGCCGCTGGCGACGGACTCGGGAAGCAAATACTTTAACCAGGTATTTAGCTTGAATCCATATCGAACCGAAGCTTGGAATACGCTATAGCCGTATAATCCATTCTGGTACATACAGGAGGTGGATAGATTCGAAATTGATGGACGGATCGCATTACGCAAGATTGTGTCGGTGCTGGGAATGCCTGGACTTCGAGCTGAATTGGTGGCGGTCGTAACGGAGAAAGAAAAATCATCAATACCAACGGTTAGGAGATCACTGGGTTTCATAACGGATTCCACTCGCTCGACAAATTTCACATTCACAGAAGTCAATCCTTGACACAGAAGCCACGCCATCATGGCTGCAGCTAGCGTCGGTCCCCACTTCTCGACAAACGACTTGTTATCGGTCAAAACGGAATTGGTGGTATAGCACAAGAACAAAATCGACAGCGATATCGACACAAAGTACTGAAATGGCATACTCAACACCGCTGCAATGGAGCCAAGATACGAACTGTATCTGTCCAGGGTGTCCCACTCTTCCCGCTCACTTGTATCCTTCGCATCCAAGCGAGCACTTTCCACGGTAAAGCCTGTAATCATGTAAAACGTGATCGCGACCAATATTGTCATCAGCACAACCGTTGAAAAAAGCATTCGCTCCGTTTGGATTTCGACCTGGAGTGAGAGTTCATTTCGCGAGTGTGCTGTGGACTTGTGGACAATGACAGACCCAGTAGTAGTGATGCTGCTGGCTTGAACACTATTTATTGCCTCTTGATCGGTTTGTATGTTCAGCACGGTCGACTTCTTGATCCTCCCTGTCGCCTCCATCTTGCTTCCAAAGCGAGTCAAATTTATAAGTGAGTCGAGCTTGTGTGGAGAACGGGGACCTTTTCCACACAAATATTAAAGATCCATTTCGTCGGAAGAAAGATTTGGATACCATTCCTTTAACAATGCATTTTTCATGAAACTTAATTATTGTAACTTTGCAGGGGATTTTTACTTACAGTAAACAATTGTTCTTGAGCTAATTTCTCACGAATATCTATATTAGTTTTCTGTATCCGCCCTTTCAGAGGGGGTAATGAAGCGGCTGTGTGTACACTGACGCCAGAAAGAGAAAAATCTATGGCCCAGAAGCGCTGATATCAATTTAACCATCACCCGTAACGGCGTCTGGACCGTCTGCAAAAAACATACGGTATATCTTTTTCAGCGACTTCGGACCTAGAGACAACCTTTGTGACCTATGCATTTGAACTCATATGAATGCAGAAGATTTTAGATTTTCGAACAGCGCTGGATACTGTGTTTCCGTTGCGCCTTTTGAAAGGGCGGAAAAATATCCTTTCATCTCCAGGCGCAAACTACAATTCGTGGGCTCACTTTACTTTGTAACTGGAAGATTGCAATGGAGGCGCGAGGAAGAAATCTACGATTTTGAACCTGCAAGACAGTCAAGCCTCCTTCTCAATTGATCAAATCAGTCCTGTGTCTCTGGATGATGTATTGAAGCCAGATCCGAAAATCGAGATGCCGCTACATCTCCGAATCTTTAAATGGCGCGTACTTTTCGCTTCAGTTGCGTTTTGGACGCGCTTCTCACCTCAATGAACCTCCTGGTAGATGGGATTTCAATTCCGAGCGGAAGAGTTGATGGAACGAAGATGATCAATGAACAACGATATTAACTTTTGAGACGTACAGTTCGACGCAATGGAGATGAAGAATGCAACTCCTCTGGGGCCAAGTTCATCAACGACATCATCCAGCGACACATCTACTAGCAAGGACTCGGTTCAGCCAGGCTACACAGCTGGTCTTTTCTGGCTGTTCCAAAATGCCGTAGCTCGAGATGTCGATCTTAGAGCAACGAAAGGGACACAAACTGATTCACTGCTTCATCTCGATGGAAACAGCGAATGGCTTATACCACATGTCACAATGCCAACCACGTCGGCACACATGACGATTGCTGGTTCCGTGACGATTTTCTTTGTTGGGTTATATGTATGAATACAATCATCAAACAATCAGCGCTCTCTTGATCTTCGCGCGCCATTTTCATCGGCCCACAATACTGCTGATCTGCTGATAAATACGCCCCAGTATCCACCACTCTTGGTCTGCACACAACTTCAGCCATCGAATAGCATCGAGGGATGTGCAAGCACAATATCCACGAGTTCATCATCACGATGACATTTCGCCAAAACTCCAACGACCAAATTCAAAAAGCAAATCGTGCATTCAGCATGTTCTAGGACTTCTGAGACACAAACAGCTGGGCTCAATTTGGTGATAATTAAGAGCATTTCTCAATCGACGAAGAGCAGTGTCTTATCTCTCGTAGTTGGGTCTTTTGATAGCACATCTGCATCTAAAGTGTGCCGTTTGCGTGCTTGTCGCGGCGGAACTACTGCTTTGCCGTTCGGTCAAGATCTGTAGCAGTTATATTCCGTTTTTTACCTATCCACGCTTAAATGTAAACCCACAATAAATGGCATGCCGCACTTTTGGACCGCAATGACACGCAAGCATTTAGGATTTAAAGCCTACGACGTTAAGGAAAATATGTTACCAGATTTACTGGCATCTTCAAATGCGTGCACCTGTCCTGTACCAGTGGCTGCAGCTTAATCGCCTGTGCTGATCTGAAGTCTTCATGGGTGTTTCTTATGGTGAGTGGGTACAGTACGTAAAATGTGGGTACGATCGCAGTTTAATGTGTAGCCTTAGTTGATCCACAAGTTCAGATCAAACACCATTTGAAGAGACGGTGGTACCCGTATTCAGTTATTAACTTAGAGGTAGTTTCAGCCGCATGTGGCGTCAGAACGACCAGGATCTCAGAAGTTGAGAATACTGGTGATGACTGGAAACTCTTAAGCGTCGCCTCTGAGCTCATGCTGAAACAAAACGGCGGCTGTAAATCAGCAACCGTTCCGGAACAGACCAAGCAAGCGACTTGGTTTATACAGGCACTGACGCTATGCTGAACTTGTTTCGAATTTTACCGTGAAGACTATGCGTACCTTATCAGCAACAACAAAGCCTGTAAAAAGGACAACTTGAGTAGGTCGAATATCTGTTTCTGGGCACAACGAAGGATAAAGCCCGTGACGCCCACAGTTGACTTAAAACTGTTCCTTGGAATCCATCGGGGATATGGGTCGCAGAATCCAGAGAAGCCAGAGAGACCTGCGAGGGTGCAGTTCATCACATTTCTGTCGATCCTTCCACGCCAGCAGATCCGTGTAACGATTTCTCCGTTCCTCTGTACGAAAGGGCGTATTAATTGTTCATGATAAGCATTCGTAAGGAATCAAGTTTTGCTGGTGATCGTTCCATCATATCTGCCTGAGGAGCATAAATCTGATTTTACAGGTTATAAGTTGCGGATGATATGTATCCATATCGCTCTTGGGTCCTCCTGCAATTAATGCTGCATCGGTACCAAACACATTCCTCAATTCTCATTGTTCAGTGAATCAGGATGGAAACGGAGATGCGAGAGCCCAAGAATGGCGCGATATTTAACTTACAGCCAGGCCACATACCTTTGCTGAGTTCCCGAGCAAGCGTGGTATTCGAATCCAATGATGAATACGAGCCCAAGAGAAACCAACTTGCTTCTCCTCTTCAGTTTCGTATCGAAAGTCAGCGTGTTCTCATGTTGACGGTCCTGGTCACGGCAATTATGGCTACGATGACGTTCATCATGATCGATGGGGTTACGGTCGCCTATGTCAGTATGGATGCTAAAACCTTGTCCAACACGACCATGTCGGATCTCTTGGACACGTACAATTCGTACTCCGGCTCCATTTCGGCCATTGTGAGTCTTCCGTTCCAGGAATTTGTGTCGATGCTGGTACCGCTTTTTCTTCTCTGCTTCAAGCCAAAGACCATTCTGGGCGAAAACCAATCGTTCATTCAGAAATGGACACCGATAGTTGCTCTAGGCATGGCTTCATGGCTGCTTAGTCAGGGCATGAATTCAATCAACGTGCAATTTGGGGAATAATCCGTGGAGTATATCATAAGCGCCAGTAGTGATCTTGGAGCGACACGCGATGAAAGCTTTATGGTCACAAACGTTACAAACTCAGTTCATACTCCAGGAATCCCCAGTACGGACACGATTTTGCGCCAAGCTATCCGTCCCTCAACTGCGAGTATTAGTACCTCATGTAACGCTGAGGAGGTCGATGCCGGCGACAATTCACTTGACAAGGCTGACATCTTATTTGAGGAATCTATTCGATATGGCTTTGCTTTGAATTCGTGGTTGGACAAATTACTTCCAGAATCCGTGGCCAGTTACAAGTCGTATAAATTTTCAACGGCTAAAAACTTCCAATCTGGATCTATTAGCCAATTTAATATGCCGTGGCCTTCATTATCTGAGGTCAAGGAGCTTTTTTTCTATGGACACGTTCTCCTTTCCCAGCACATCGTTCCAGAAGATGAAATCGAAGACTTAACGTCGAATTATTCTGAACTGAACACTGATGATTCCACACAAATGCTAGCTGACATGACCAAGCTGATGAGCGAAACAAAATGGCCAAACATATCGGCGTCAGAGATCACAATCGAGTTTTCAGCTTTCAACCTTTCGTCGCAAATCCAGTTTGATGCCGTCACCTTCGAGTTTCCCGTGGAAGACGACATTATGAATCAATGGCTGGGAGAAGTGCTCCTTTTTACAGAGGGTGATGACTCTGTGTACGCCTTTTATTCGAACGAAATCTGCAACGAACACGCGTGTGTGCTTATGACTCCGCACGATTTTCAAGACCAGCTGCGAATTTTGGATCTATGCTCGAATTTCGGTGAGTGCACGTCAAAATCCAACTCTTCTGCATTGATTTATAGTTTCGGGCATCATATTGCAATCGACGAAGTGAAAGTCACGGCGGAAGACGGGGGCCAATTAGTGTTTGTGAAAAAGGTTCGGAAATGGTACTCGGTCACTGTGGGACGACTCTCGTGGCAAACAACCGATCTGGCGAATGTTTATGGCGCCAAATGTTCGGTAGCAGACAGTTGTGATGGCCTTTACTTCCCGCTGAGCAATGGAAATCAGCATCTAGTGCTTGGGAAGTCGTTCATACCCAAACTTGACAAACGGTTTACAAATTGGGACCAGCTACAGCTCTTGGCTGTCGCAGAGAATCGAATTAGCTCGCCGTATATTGAAAGTTTGTATCAAGGAGATATCATCTATCTTCCCATTTACCCTACAGCAAAAGACTCAGCGCAATGGAACCCAAGCGCTGAGAACTGTTCCTTCTCCGTCTCTGACTTCGTTAACGATGTGATTCAACGGCATACTTACTCGAAGGACTCCATGCAGCCAGCCTACACAGCCGGACTGTTCTGGCTTTTCCAAAACGCACAAGCCCGGACCATTGATGAAAAAAACGTCCAACCATTCAACTTGATTTTGACGGCAACATCAAGAAGCTGTCGCCCCGCGTATCGATGCCAGCGAAATCGGCTTACATAACGTTTGGTGGTTGCGTTGTTATCCTTATGGTTAGTCTTTACGTCTCGTTTTGGCCACAATCTGAGCAACGTCAAAGCGAACTCCAGCTCCAGTTGTCCATGCCTCGCAATGTAGCAAATCTACTCGTAGATACGTGATACTATCCTCCGCCTTTGGTGCGAACCGAAATTCAGTCTTTTGTTGACGATAACGCTCCACAATCATCCACGAACTCGACTACTGGACTCGATATTCACGATTTCGTTATCACGCAAATGACGCTTCGTCATCTGACGAACAGATCCGTCCTCACCATTCAAGATTGTGCTGAAAGCGAACTGCATCGCTCCCACGCATCCATGGCGTGATGGAACATACAAAACAGCCCCAAGTGTGACTTGACACAAGAATGCAAGTGAGTTTGGAATACTTGCAGTAGCGTTTGCAAGAGCTTTCATAAAATGATTGAATCATAGCGTTAAATGACTGAACCCCTTTTTAATCTTGCTGCAATAGTTGCGTGTGCGCCTGCTGGAAAACGTCATCTAGTTTATAGCGCTGGGGGAGCAGCCTCATCGCTTCTATGGTCGCTGTTCCGACGTCCGCTGCGTCTGCTTTTGCCACCTTGTTTTTCAATCGTCAGTAAAAATTGCACCAGCTCTGCACTTAAATCGGCGTGTTGAGCACATGTTGTGACTGCCACATGCAGAATGCTCTCAAGAAATGCTGCATGGAGTTGAAACGGCTCGCTCTGGCTGTTAACTTGCGAAGTTCGGCTTGAGTGCGACATCATTACTCTCATTAAAACATTCCGTAACTTATTCCAGACAAGTTTCATGGCTTGCAGCACCAGCGCACCCTGGCTTGGGTCGAAGTATTTGCCGCAGTCGTGAAAAAAAAAAAACGAAGACGGAAAGTCCACGCCACCTTTGGAACATCCGTCACGAAGTCAGTCAAAGTCTTCGAGCGAGCGGCCGCAAAGCTACCATTGCGAGTTCCAGTTAACGAGGATGACCCTGAGTTACTGAATGCATCCAATAGTCTTAGCGTAATCGCATGGACGACAAGCCCACGGTGATCAGAGGAACGAGACCCGCATTGTATCCTTGCATATTAACCACCACAATGAGTTGAGGCGAAATGTCCACATACAAATCTACGAGTTCGCCACAAAAAAGAGCATTCTGCTCACGCACCAGATCGCCATTGTCTCACCCGACAGTCAAAGGACGCGACTGCTTGAGCAGCGCATGCACTCCTGGATGAGCATATGCTGCTGAAGTACACACTGAAAGGCGTGGCAGCTGAAGTTTCCCCAGCAACAATCTGCTGTTGCTGTTTGCAAGGAGCCAAATCTAGATTAACCAAGTAAACATGCCATGGTAATTGGAACGCTTGGACGGCTGACAACAACACGAGCAGAAGCGAAGGCATCGAGAGCACCCACCCATTCGTTAATGTCCTGCAGCCGCTGATCATTATCCACAGCTTGTGCTAGGGACGGTAGAAGAGACGGTGACCGCGTGTAGAGATGAACAGTCGATATGACGAAGAGCCCACGCTGCCTCGTGAGAAAATGCGCTGCTTGGAGAGCGTGAGAAAAGACTTGACGGGTACAAGCCCAACGGGCCAGAGAGCACTATTGAAGACGCTCGAAACAGGTTGCGAAAAAATGCCATGTCATCACCCAAACAACTTCAATCTAAATCAAAGAAATGCACTCCACTTAGTCAGCTGCGTAGGTGTATTTCTTTATCAATCTATCGAAGTATAAATGCCGCATGAGGTGCTTGATCGATAGCAATCGTCATCTAACGTAAAAGTACGAAGGCTGCTGTGACACTATGAGCCGTGACGCAAGATTGGCCGCTCGAAGTAAAGACAGATTTGTTTTATGGTAAGCCTGTGAACGAAGCCCGGTCTTTCGAGTTTCTTGTTCCCGAATTGGCCAGTATTTGCCCGTGTCATGTTGACAACGCAGAAAGCATGGCCCCGAGGCAGCGCTAGAATGCATATCTTCGTGAGGACTGGTATTGGAAAAGAAGTTTATATTTGGTGCAACATCCTCGACCCATCGAGAAAGTGAAACAAAAAATTTGGATGGTTGCAAGGCGTTTCGATTGATAAGCAGCGATTGAGTTTTGAAGGCAGAGTACTTGAAGACCGCTGCACTCTTTCAGACTACAAGATTCAGAAGGGGGGTCATGTGGATTTGAATTTGAAGCTGTACGGAGGCGGAGGTGGATGCATCATGCGGAGGTTTCAGACGACATGATACTGAGAACGGAAGGTTTCTTCGACAGTGCCCCGAGATGGGGCATGAAAAGACCTTAACATTTAGGGACGATGGAAGAACCGCTAATGCGATGTGTTTCGCGAACTAGTTATTCATCCCAAGAATATCCTGTCTTTCAATCTCGTGAAGGCGATCATGTGCAGATTTTACAACTGCGCTTGGAAATTTGAAGGCAGCAAAAACGGCAAGCTCCTGAGATATGCTCTTTGCTACAAGGAAGTATATAGGTTTTCACAACCAAGTGCAAAAGCTAGCAGCTCCAGAACGAATATCATCATTTAAGTTTTTGAGTAGTGTTACATGAGCATAGACTGCAGCAATCAATTTATCCAGCCTGAGCTCCTGATTGTGAATGACTATATGCAGCAAATCCAAAGGAAAGCGGTAGTCCGATCAGCAGTGTCATAGACAAGGTCGCCAAAACGTCACTTTTGGCTGCTGCTATTTCCGCTTCCCTACCGACATATTGTACAATTAGCATTCGGCTCGGACTGCTCTTCGATGCGAGAGGGTAAAAACCTGTGGCCACAAGACGCCGTAGCAGTGCACTTGCTAGAGACGAGCTAAATTCAAATGCAAATGGCTTGCTGTCGCTTCATGAGGCTGCCGCTTGATCACCAGCCCTGCTCTGGAGCCTTCTTGAGTGTTTCTTCTAGTGATCGTGTGGATAGCATCGCGAATAAATGTGTAGCCTCAGCAGAGCCACACAGTCGGATCCAACGCCATTTGAGGAGATGGTGGTGCCAGTATTCAGTTATTATCGTAGCATTGCTTTCATTCGCATGTGGTGGCGTCAGAACGATTAGGATCCAAGAAGGTAAGAATACTGGTGATGACTGGAAACCCTAAAGGGTCACCTCTGAGCATATGCTGGAACCAAAACGGCAATTTGCGCATTACAAGCAACCAATTCCATAGACCAAGCGCCTCTTCGCCAGCGGCTTCATTCGTGCACACGCTGACGCTATACCGAACATGTTTAACAACCATACTACAATAACGAGCACATTCTTCAATTAGCGTTGTTCAGTGAACCAGGATCCCAAAAATGGTGCGGTATTCAACTTACAGCACGGGCACATTCCTTTGCTAAGCTCTCGAGCTAGCGTGATTTTCGAAGCCAATGATGAATTCGAGCCCAAGAGAAACCAACTTGCTTTTCCGCTTCACTTCCGTATTCAGAGTCGATGTGTGTTCATTCTAATGGTCCTGATTACGACAATTATGGCTAAGTTCGCGTTCATCATGATAGATGGAGTTACGGTCGCATATATCAGCATGGATGCTAAAACATTGACCAATACGACCATGTCGGAGCTGTTGGACAAATACAATGCATATTTCGGCTCCATTTCGGCCATTGTGAGTCTTCCGTTCCAAGAATTTGTGTCGATGCTGCTGCCTCTTTTTCTTCTCTGCTTCCGACCGAAGGCTGTTCTGGGTGAAAACCAATCATTTATTCAGAAATGGACACCGATTGGCGCAGTGGGTATTGTTTCATGGCTACTTAGTATGAACTCCATCAACGTTCAATTTACCGATCCACCTGTGGAATTTATCGTGGACGCTAGTAGCGATCTTGGAATGATGCGCGGTGAAAGTTTTGAGGTCACCAACTTACAAACTCGGTTCATACTCCAGGAATCCCAAGTACTGACACCATTTTGCGCTATGCTATCCGCCCATCAACTGCAAGCATCAATGCCTTGTGTGATGGGCCAACGAATCTTTTTGATTTCTTTGAAGGGTCTGTTCGATATGGATTTGCTTTGAATCCTTGGTTGGACAAGTTGCTGCCAGAATCTGTGACCAGTTCCAAGTCATATAATTTTTCTACTGGCCAAAACTTTGAGGCAGAATCTGTGAACCCGGCCGAAACGATTTTTTCTTTTGGGCATGAGCTTCTTGGGTTGCACGTCTATAATGACGAGAATATCGTTGGATCGGGCAAATCTACAATGACTTACGCTGACCTTAATACCAATGATGCCACGGAGTTGGTTTCCGGAATAAGTACTATGATGAAAGAAGCAGCATGGTCCAATATCTCAGCATCCGAGATCACAATTGAATTCTCGACGTTTGAGCTTTCGTCCCAAATCAATTTCGATGCAGTAACATTTGGACTTCCCGTGGAAACATCCATTATGGAGGAAAGGCTATGGAACGTGTTCACTACAGGTGACAATGAACACGAATTTTCATTTAATTTGGATCGGACCTGCAATGAACATGCATGCGTGTTTCCAACCGTGCGCGACTTTCAAGATCAGCTGCGTATTATAGGGCTATCCACGACACAGGCCAACGGTTCTGATGATTTAGAGGATTCATTTGTTGGTGGTTGCATGTACAAATCTAACGCGACGGTGCTAATTTATAGCTTTGGACATCGCATTGCACTGCGATGTCCGGTCAGTCCGTACACGTGAAAAATGCTCGGAAATGGTATTCAGTCACTGTGGGGCGGCTCTCGTGGCGAATTATTGATCTAGCCAAGCTTTACGGTGCTAAATGTTCTGAAACAGATAGTTGTGAAGGCGTATACTTCCCACTGCGCAATGTCGATCAGCATCTAGTGCTTGGGAAATTTTTCATACATCATCCACTAGTACGGGGCTCAATATTCATGATTTCGTCATCACGCAAATGACACTTCGCCATCAGATCAACAGATCAGTGCTCACTATTCGAGAGTGTGATGACAGCGAACTGTATCGCTCGCATGCAACCATGGCTTGAGGCAGCAACGTGATACACCATAGCGAAAAGGTGGTCGGTCTCCGATTTCTTTGCGATATCATAAACCTTTTCTCATTCATATTTTCCTTTGAATCATCTCTCGTTCACTGTAGCGCCCTTGCTAACGATATTGATAAAAAAAATAGATGGATAGTTCATGCTAGTAATGCTTGATCAATTCAAATGAAATATTGGTTTATAGACAGACAACCAGAAGATTCTCCAGCTGAAGATGAACTCCCAGAAGTACCTAAAGTTGCTGTAACAATTGCGTGTATGCGAGATGGAGAACATCATCCAGTCCGTTGCCGCTGAATTTTGCTGGAGTAAGTACTGCTGCTTCGCTGCTTCTATGATCGCCGCTCCGACGTCCACTGGTGTTGCTGTTCCCGCCCTGCTTTTGAACTTTCAGCAAAAATTGCACCAATTCCGCACTCAAATCAGCGTGCTGGGCACACGCAGTGACTGCCACAGGTAGGACGCTTTCCAGAAATACTGCATGCAGTTGTAATGGCTCGCTCTGGCTGTTCACTTGTGAGCTTGAAGTTGAGTGCGACAGCATGACGCTCATTATGGCATTGCGCAACTTGTTCCAGACGAGCTTCATGGCTTGCAGCACCAGCGCACTCTGGCTTGGGTCAAAGTATTGGCCGCAGAGCGTGAAAAATACGCGAAGACGGAAATTCCACGCCGCCAACTCTCTCTCCGGAATATCCGTCACGAAGTCAACCAGGATCTTTGAGCGAACAGCTGCAGAGCTGCCGTTACTGGTTCCAGTAGAAGCAGACCCCGTGGAGGCTGGCTGCATCCAGTAATCCCAGAGTAATCGCATGGACGGCACGTCTGCGGTGACCAGAGGGACGATATCCGCATCATAGCCTTGCATATGGATCGCCACAATGAGCCGAGGCGAGTTGTCCGCAAACAAATCTTCAAGTACGCCACACAAAAGAGCATTCCGCTCACGATCCAGATCACCATTGCCGTATTCCTTATCCAATGGACGCAATTGCTTAAGCAGTGCATGTACTATGAGGCAGTCCTGGATGAGCATGTGCTCCTGGAAGTTTACACTGGAAGACGTGGCCGCTTGAGTTTCCCCGGCAGCACTCTGCTGTTGCTGTTTGCGAGCAGCCAAATCGCGATTGGTCAGATGAACGTTTGCTGCCAGACGGAATTCTTGCACGAGCGACAACAACATGCGCAAAAGCGAAGGCGTCGAGAGCACCCACTCGTTGGCGTCCTGCAGCAGACGGAATGGTTCTTCGATCACCTGTTCATAGGTCATTAATTGGCTCGTTGCTTGGTAAGGTGATGATGGTCTTTGAACGTGATGCACATGCGCTTGCTCTTCATGACTTCGTAGCACATCAGGGAAGCAAAGCGCGTGGACAAGAAGCAGCTGCAACCGTCGTGGACGTGGGTGTTCCTTTCGAACACGGTGCTCGTACAAGTGAGCCAGTTGGATGCAGAAATCACAGTACAAAGTACTGATCGTAGTTTCACTCGATAGCGCAAATGGAAGTACACGAGTGACCAGCATTTCAAAGTCCTGGATAAGAACGTGCGAAGGCGCGTGTTCCAACTCCGAAAGATACAGATTCAATTCCATCCACGATCCAGAAGACTTCGATGCCACCGATTTCGGATCCACTGTGATAGAGCGCCGTTTGCGGAACCAGAAACTTGAGGCGTTGTCACCATGAAAAGAAGTTCCCATTGAGAACTGAAGAACACTAATCAAATGCGGACACTCATCAATCAGTAAATGTCTCAACGTTGGCGCGATAAACTCAAAGTCTTCATGCATTGCGCCATGAACAAGAACCTGATGCAGCATGTTGCGCAACGGAACCGCCGTCAAGTCGTAGGTGAGGCAGATTTCACCACTCGGTGGACACGAAACACTGGTCATTGCACTGATCTTGCTCCCCGCAACTGTCATTGCTTGACGAATTCGCTGGTTGAACTGCAGCGCGTACGTCAATGCAAGCACACCGGTCGCCCATTGCTGCTTGATCGCTTCAGGCGCTTCAACAGAGTACGATTGAGTAAGACAAGTTGCTGATAGCCACTTTGCCAAAGTAGCACTGCGCAACGGGATAATTGAAAGCTGCAGCCAAGGTTGCTGAGCAATTGGATACTCAAACGCCACGATGTAGTTTTCGATCCATTCAGTCGCGATGTTCACCATCAAAGGGTGAAGAGGCAACGCCACCTCACCCATCTGCTTTGTGAGCCATCCTTCCAGCTTACGCGCAAAATGATGCCGCAAAAACGATTTTTCACACAGCAATCCATGGAACGAGCGCAGAGTCAATTCTGATAGCAGATCCTGATTCTGCGCCTGAATGCCGGTGATCGAAGGGAACGTGAGCACTTCTCGGGCTAGAATATTCTCCGTGAGAATCGGCTTGAGCACAATATCGCCAAAGACGTGCAGGTACTCGACTCGCAATGATGTGCTTATCGGTAGACGGTCATTATCCACAACAGCAGCCAGGAACGGCAGAAGAGACGGTGAACGCGTGTAGAGATGCACAGTCGAGACGATGAACAGCGAGCACGCTGCCTTGCAGTTGTACAGTGAGAAAATGCACTGCTGGGCGAGCGTGAGAATAGACTTGACGGATTCTTCACGCTGGCTTGGGATCTTGCTCAGAGAGGGTGCGAGCGGGTAGCAGAGCAGGATGACGAGCACGTAGGCAAGGGAGACCACACGAGAGCTGGCGCTTTCAGCCTTGGCGAGCTGATCAAAGAAGCGCAGCAGGTGGGTCGTCTCCTGCTCACTTGGATGGAAATTGCCCAGCACAAGCAGCCCAATGTACACGTTCAAGACGGCGATCCTGGTCGAATTAATGGCCACGTGTTCCAAATCATGCAGCAATTGCTGGCGAATGGCATTCATGGTCGCAGTGGCCGCTTGCTGGAGTCCGCTGCCGATGCTGGGATTCTGCGCTGGATCTGTTCCAAACGCCAGACGCCAGAAGGCGCTCACAGTGGAGACGGAGGCTTCGTTCTTGGTCAATTGATAGATGAACACGGCGGCATCTTCACGTAGAACCGGCACTTCCACCAGCAGATAGAACACGACAGCATACGTCCAGACAGAGCTTGGTTCACTCAGCTTGCTGCGGGCCAATGTGGCGTACATGGGCGACAGCTTGGCCAGCGCCAGGCAGGTCTGCTGGGCCTGCGTGAACACCATGGGCAGCGTCTTCTCTCGATCAGGCAACGCAGGCGAGAGCTGCAGCAGCGCGGCCACCACAGCGTTCAGGATGGCTTCAGCACACGACGGATCGTTGAGAACCAGTCGCTCAATCAGCGTCACGCCCAATGGGATCTGCAGACAGCAGAACACGATATTGCGCAGCGAGCATGAGGACTCGGAGGCGGCTGCTTCGCTCTTGATCGCGTCTTCAGTGAGCTGGCTGCTCTCCGATAGCGCGGGACTCGCGAGTGCGAGCGAGAGGATCGCCGCCAGCTCCTCCGTGTAGATCGTATTCGTGAACAGCTCAGCGTTGTTGCAACTGCCCACCTGCCGCAATTCGCTCAGCACGAGGCACACGCGATCCCTGGCGTCGCCCTGTTCGAAGCGGCGGTGCGCAGTCAGGGCCATCGCCCCTGGATGCGGCTGCTGCTCGGCCGCGAAGCTGTCCACTTCTGCGAGCGTGAGCTGCTGGAGCACGGCCGCGTACTCGCGCATGACGTTGACCTGCTCGTACTGGCTCAGCGTCGACCGCAGGACGCCCGAAGCCGACGGCGAGCGCCACGCAGCGTCGATACGCACGAGCCCCGGCAGGAACGACGTCAGCAGATCGCGCGAGGCCTCCGTAGGGGCCGCTTGAAGCAGCGCCAGCCGGCCCGTGGCCAGCGCCTCCAGCACCTCTTGGGCCATACTTGCGTTGGCTATTGAATCGAATTGAGGCTCGCATGGGGCTTGTAAATGGAGTCATATTTGTGTACTGGATCGTAACTTGTAAAGTACGATATTGAGCGTATTCGTAAATAATGTGGCCACATTATTTGGAAAGATGGCCTCGACAAGCGATCTGAGTGCACTGATGGCGTGCGTCGGGATCTTTGGAACGTGCGAAAGATCGCAAGCCATGGATCCTATGATGGTGTGTGATTTTAAAGTTTCTGCAGGAGGAGACCTGATTTATTTCCACGGTTGGTGCCCATGGGTTCGCTCTCTCCGGTCTGCATTGGCTCGCACCAGTCGCCTCGAGAGAGAGAGCGTGCGTGTATCTTGAATGGAGGGTGGATACACTCCACGAAAAAAACTCAGGAGGGCAACATATGTGTGCATAATCCAGCCCAGTTCTTACGACCTCTGTTTAAGTGACTCATTGTCATAATCCTTCAATTATAGTTAAGAATTAGAATATATGTTCTTATTCTCCAAGCCCTTATACCAAGTGTATCTATTGATCACGTTTGGCAGGGCAGCTGCACAGCAACCCATCCAGTTCTGCCACATGGCTGATTGGCATAAACAGCCACCACCTATTAGCCTCCTCATTCTCCAATCCGCCAGCAGCTACTCAAGTGACAAGCCATGGTCTTCGGTCTGCGTCTCAGTGTGCTCGTGGCCGCCGTGCTGGTGCTGCTGAGCAGCGGCGACGCGTCCGCCGACCGCGTGCGCAAGGGCTGGAAGCTCTTCTCGACCAAGGAGAAGCGTACGTGGCCCTGTCATCTCTGTCTTGCCCCAATGAGAGGCTCATCTCATGCTGTCGCGTAGAACTGTACCTGGGCGCTGTGAAGAAGTCCATGCAGTCGGGCGTGCACTTCCGCTTCGCGGAGATCCACTCGTCCAAGCCCACGTACGACCACGCGCACGGCAACTGCGGCTTCCTGCTCTGGCACCGCAAGTTCCTCATGGCGTACGAGAACATGTTGCGGGACCAGGGCTCCAAGTACAAGGGCGTCACGGTGCCGTACTGGAACTACTTCGAAGACCACGACAACCACCTGTCGGCCAACACGCCGTGCAACTCGTGGGCCGAGTGCTCGCCGTTCCTGGCGGATTTCGGCGGAGCCAGCGTCTCATCGCCACAGCTGACGCAGACCATTGCGCGCGCTCAAGTCACGGGTGCTTGCGTGAGCTCTGGCGTTGCTGGTGCGGCCTGCGCCCTGCCCAACGGCCGGAAGGACACCTCGGGTCAGTGCCAGCAGTGCATCGTGCGTGGCAACTGGTTCCAGCCGTACAACTTCCTGCCGATCACCAAGGGCCAGATCACGGCCGCCATCCGCTACATTGATGAGGCCGCCGACAAGAATGTGAGTCAGGCGCACGATATCCTGCGCCAGAAGCTCGAGCATGGCTTCCACGCTGACGTCCACAACTCACTGGCCGGCATCATGAAGACCTCAGCCTCGCCCTTCGATCCCATCTTCTACGGCCACCACGGAATGATTGATATGATTCAGTTCGTCTACAACCGGTGCCAGCACGGAAGCACGAGCACGCACTACAGCACCGACGACCGCTCTCGCTACGACGTGTTCTCCACGTGCTCGTTCACTGCCACCACGGGCGACGTCGCATCCACAGCCACTGTCACTGCTGACACACCGATCCTTATGTACTACAAGGGCAAGCCTGCTGAGCAAGACCCTGTCGTTGGCAAGTACTTCACGGGCATCGGATCGACCTACCGCGACTTCCAGAACGCTGAGAGCCTCAAGGGCAACGGCAACAGCTACCGCTACGTCGTGGACCAGTACTTTGAGAAGATCCTCAAGGGCCAAGGAATTGAATGCCCAGACTACATCTACAGCACGTCGTCAACCTCGTCCGTGTCCAAGAAGCACCGCCGCAAGTCCAACGACAAGGAGTCGTATGCGTCGGACAATGAAGTGCTCTACGACTCCAACCCAGTTGCTGAGATGATCACGACGCTCACGGCATGCGGCCAGGAGCTTCAGGATCGCGAGTGTTCACTCTCCCATGTCGGTGTTTCCATCCAGCAGAGTATTCTCGAGTGCGAAGCCACGCGTCAACGCAGTTGCATAGAGTTTGAAGACTACACACCCGAGTTCCGAGCCACGTTCAATCTGCCAGCAGACTACCAGCCGCACTGCTACACGCTGCTGAATGCTGTCAAGGAAGGCCACGTCACACTGGATCTCTCTGAAACTTGCCGCTACGAGTTTGGTCGCATGACTGGCACCCGGCTCACAGAAGAGTACTTTGGCAAGCCGCTCAACTGCACGGTCCAGAATTTCACCAGTACGACTCCCACAGAAACGTACAGCGAGTCTGCCTACGGCCACCACCGAACTCACGTGTCTATCAAGGTCCACGCAGCAACTTAATGCGCTGACCATCGAACTGCAAGCTTGCATTTGATAGCTGTCCTGCAGGCAATTTGCATTGTTTAAATGTGTAAAATTCTGAATGTTCATTTGGATTTGTACAGAGTTGATTTCGTGGAATCAATATTACCTAATCAAACTGTAATCGCCACGCGCTCGACCCGATCTATCCAGAAGCTGCAGAGATAAGTTCGCTGGGAGTTGCCAACACAAGAACGCTGAACCTTTGCTTGTGAGTTCAGAAAAGTTGACTGCTGCGTTTGCGTTTGGTATAGGAGGGATTTCTTTCGCCATGATCGACGGCAAAGCTTTGACTGGGATTGGTCATGGGTGGCCATGGTCTTGCTTGTGATCATACCTTTCCAGCAACTTGTGATACCATTGTTCTTCCTGGGGTCTAACAGCGCGTGTCGATGCCACGCACTTGGGCCTTTATGACAATCGTTGATGTATTTTTACGTATTGTAATTTGGTCCTCAATTTCTGGTCGCGCAGTCAAAAGCAACAGAACGAGTTCCGGCGTCCGCTCATGTAACGAGCGACATCCTATTTGGCACGGTCTCTTGCTTGAGACAGAGCTCTATGGTATAGGATATGGAGCTAGTATGGAGTCCATACTAGGAGAAAACGAAAACAAAAGCAAAATCGTGAAAGTGACTCAAGGTCCCGAACAATCATGACGCGTTCGGGCTGTTCGGTTTGTTCGGCCACGTTCGGGGTCAAACCTCAGTCTATAAATAGAATAAAAAACGAATATATAGATGGCCGAGGATGTCTGGTCGAGTACACGTCCAACGGAAAAGAATACTGAATATGCAGGGTTCTCCACGCTTGAACGCCTGAGCCCTACCTTCGGATTAGGATCTACCACCGTAAGTACCCATATTCCTCTCACTTACTATGATGCCATCGTATTCACCGATTTTTATTATTCAGATTGATGGAGTGAAAGTAATCTCTGTTTCAACTGAGGGACTTCAAGTATGTTCTCAAGACTCGAGCTTTATAAAAATCGAAACAGGAGCATTTGTATTCGAGCAAACAGCAGTATCTGCGTGTATGTGAGCACTCAGATCATTCCAGCTAAAGCATGCCATGGCTTTGCTTGAAGAAGACGACGATCGGCCTCTGGTTTCCATGTACCTTTACATGGATATTTCACACAATATCAAATTGAAACGATGGAAAAATTCTTTGTCGCGCGCACAAGCTTGAAATCGGTCAAGATGTGTATGGATTGGATTGAAACGACAGCTTTTGACATGACGGACATTCCAGATTCTTTTGCGGAATTCCAAAAGACATTTAAGGTGCGAACACTTGGTTTTTCATGATTCTCTATTGTGTTTTTAATTGCGTTGTGTTTAGATGGAGAGTATTGTAGCCCTACGCAATCTCAAGCTGAAAGACACGGTTGTGTCCTCCGAGATCATTACTGGATACAATCTATTGAGTTTCTGCAGACGTGAATGGCTCAACACAAATTGCGTTATAGCAGGACTTATGCACATGAAAAAACTCTATGCGAGTATCGGCATTGTCAATCCTACGTTCACAGCCTTTGAAGACATATCAGTGAGACAAAATGTTGCCGCAAACTTAGGTGCATTTTGCCAGTCGTCCAACCGAATCGTCGGTCTCGTCCACATGCATAAAGTGCATTGGACTGCTTTTGTACTTGAGGTGCACGATCAAAATTCACCGGCATGCATCCTCTACGACTGTCACTCAACAGGCTATTCTGAACTACAAAAGATATGCAACAATCTCCTTCGAGATCATTTCCCGGCAATCGAGTACCGGCTTTCCCCAGGCCCAATCGTTCGTGATGGGGTAAGTTGTGGTTTGTTATCTCTACTCTTCGTGGAGATGGCTTTAGCAGGCGAAACGTTTACTTCTGATTGCACGAGACATATTCCTTACTACAGATTACGCTATATGCGACACACGATACAAATCTTAAGCTAATGAAATTGAAGTTGCTTTAATATCAATCTAGTTTTTAGCGACTCCAAAACCTCTACATACATATATTCTCAACAAAGATATACATTAAAAACGGCTATTATCACAAATATATAAGATAGACCACAGCTCAGCAAAGATACACTGATACACTATAATACTAAAGGGCACTAAGAACGTCAGCATTGGCTCAACAGACCAGGGGACAATTTAACGAGTTTATCACCGGTCCAGGACCTCCTGCATGGATTAGCTGAATGTGGGGCGTCCGACAGCTTGGTTAATAAGCAAGCACGTTCGTATTGGCTCAGAAGGCCATGTATCGATGTTTGATGAGGTCAAGACAGTTGTGGGACACCCTACAACGCTGGTAGAGATCTAGCAATTCAAATTTTTCCTGATGATCCTTACAGAACGACAAATTTAATGTTGAGTGGTCTTGCACTGAGTGAATCCCATAGATGTCGCACGATTGTGCAGATGTTGCGTGAACGTATCCGTTGAAATCCGTATATAACGCGAGCTATTACTGTAGTCGTATATGTAAGATTGTGGTACAATGTATTTTTCTTGTAAGTTACTCTGTACGTTTTATGAGTGGGTTTCGTTCGGGTCAGCGTTCGGTTTGATTCGGGATTTTTGGCACCGAACCGCGTTCGGGACCTGTAGCATCATTCCGAAATCGTCATCTCTCGATAGCAATATCTCCTGCATACGTGATATTGATCGTTTGGTTCTGTGAAAAAACAAATCATGTGTGATGGGATTTGATCACAAATGAGGAGAATACAAATCGATACAGAGATGACCCATACAAATTGCAAGTATATCACTGCAATCA